>JAXHKQ010000486.1:0-15809 GCA_038407185.1 Chalaropsis ovoidea
TAATGCGAAGGTCGCCAGTTCGACCCTGGTAGTGAGCATCTTTTTGCATTGTGTGACCAGCGAGTTGTTGTTAGTCCCACTCATTTTTTTATATGCTCTCATTATCACTGACTAACAACCACTTTGGATACGCGGTGCAAAAAATGAAGGAAAAAAAAGAAAAAAGAAAAAAGAATTGGACGGATTTCAAAAGTGACAAAGTGCAGGAGGCAGAAGTACAGAGGTACATGTACATCTCTCTCCCACTATAGAGCAGGATTTGGAGGAAGGGGAGAACAGGTTCAGGGCCGGGTTTGCAGGCAGAAGTACTACTTGTATGGTAGCACAGTAGTAACAGTACCTGTCCCCAGGAGGAAAGAGAAATAAGGGGCAGAGACAGGCGGAAATAAAGAGGATGAAGCGCAGAGAATTTGAATTTGTCAAGAGAAAACAGGAAGAGAGCCAGCGGACAATAAAATCGAATAAATTAACAAAGGCAAAGACGGCTGCAAACAGGGTCGCGGTATACGAACGGAGTCAGGCGTGGAGGACCCGGAAGAACAGTCAGTAGAAGACCCGGAAGAGCAGTGACAGCACAGCAGAAGCCAGTAGAAGACCCGGAAGAACAGTGACAGGCTCTTCTAGCTTGCTTCCACCCAGTGACCGCTGTGCTGGTATCAGCACCCCTTTTGGCTTGCATGTGTGCGTGCTGGTGCTGCGTGCTGGTGCTGCGTGCTGCGTGCTGCGTGCTGCATGCCTCGAGACTCGGCCAGAGCCTCTGCTGCAGATATGGATGACCTGCCCTGGCCTGCCAGTCAGTACCAACCCTAACCTCAACCCTAGCCCATCCCTCTCCCTCTCTCTCTCTTCGCCTGGTCGTCTCCTGTCCTGTCTGGCCGTCAGCAATCCAGGGCCCCACAATACGAGCGAAAATCATCGTACCACACTAATGAGCGCCCATCGACTAGACTCGCTTTAGTGAACGCCATAATCCTCCAGCTGGGTATTGCTCAAAGGAGCTAAATGTTGAGGTGAGGAACAGACTTGGCAAATTCAATCCAATCCAATTCCAACGACGACGGAGAAGCTGTGCCCGCCCGTATTGGCTGCAGCGGGAACGAGGGGGCGGGGCCTGGCCTAGCCTGGGGAGAGGAAGAAGGAAGAGGAAGAGGAAGGGAAGAGCAAGTGCCAACTCTAAAGCTCAACCCTGTACCCGTTTTTTTCTTTCTCTCTCTTTCTCTCACGTGCCCAAGTCCGGGAGGCCAGCATGGAAGAAGGGAGGCTGCATGCACATTCATGGAAGCAGCCCAGCCTGAGAAAGAACAAATCCAACAAACTGAGCAACTGCCAAACTGCCTTGCTGCTGCCTTGCTGCTGCCTGCCGGGTCCTTCCCATACCAGCAGCCTGTCTGTCCTTGGTTCTTTCCGTTTCCTGCTTTGAAACCCCTTTTGTGCGTGTTCTTTGCTTTCTGTGATTTGTGTGCGCTGGGTGGGGATAATCAGTAGGGCTTAACATCGTGGGTTCCTGCCTTTTCTCAACAATGGGCAAAAATTAAAGAAAAAAAAAGAAGAAAAAAAAAGAAGAAAAAAAAGAATCATCGATAGCCTTGCCTTGTCGCCTTCCCGCAACATCGTCAACTCTTGGCCATGGTGGAGGTTTGTTTCCGCTGCGTCCCACTTTGCCTGAGAGAACTGAGGCAGTGCTGTGCGCTCTGTTGTTCCTTCTTCCTTTCTCTTCATCCTTTTTCCTCCATCTTCTTCCCCATCCTTTCTCGCACATGTCAAGTCAACAACATACCATCCCTGTATTCCTGACACGCTTTGCAGTCTAGAACAACCCTCAGGCTAGGGTTCCGCATCGACCATCTTCCCTTCCTTAGTGTGCCGCCCATAATAGAGACGTCAAGGCAAGTCCGCTGTCTTGTCTGTATCCATCTCGCGAAAATGCGCTTGGGCTGGACTCGACTCCACGAGCGAGCGTCATGAAACAATAGACACCAACAAACCCACACAACAACACTGCGGCACGTCTAAAAGTTTCAAATCACGCGTGTTGTCTTTTTATTTCAAGCAAGCTTTACTTGATCTTTGCCGGTTTTGCTCCCGACAACATCATCTTCTCTCAATTCAGTGTGTCTGTGGCCTGGTGTCCAGATATTCCCAAACACTTCTTTTTGCTTCCTATTCTTCGATATCCCTCTCACACATTTACATCACATTTCAGCCTATTACTAGCCTTGTGAAACACCGCCATTGTTTGCTCTTCTCGAGTCCATATATCGAGTCTGCCTCGAATCAACATGGCCACCATCGCCAACTGGGCCGATGCCTTCCGCATAGACCGCTATCTGCAGCGCAATATCCATCTTTCTGCATATACCTGGGAGAATCTTGCCCAAATCCAGCCCGCCTCATATGCGCTTCTCCTCCTCACCTTTTGTGGCTTTCTCCTGCCACTCGCTATCATCCTGCCGCCGCTGCCACTCAAGTTCAGCGAAGCTCTTGTTCAGACACACACACTCCTCACTATTCGCACCTCTCGCGCCGGCAATGTCCCCACGCGATCCTTGTCCACCGCCTCGGCGCTGAACCCCAAGACCGCCTCTGTCTCTTCTGCCACAGCCCAGTCTCCCCAGTCTCTGGCTGCTTCTGCCTGCAAGATTGTCCGTCTGTGTGTGTACCCCGTCGTTCCATGCCATGGCACCGAAATAGCCAAGTCCAAGATTGTGCCCCGCGGGATGCAGTACGATGCCATCTACGCCTTCATCGAGCAAGCACCCGGCGCCAAGACATGGGACCTGCTGCTGCCCGCAACGTGCCCAAATCTGCGCCGCCTGGCTGTTGAAATCTGGGTGCCCGACATCATCAAGACCCGCGGCTCGCTGGACAAGGCGCCCAACGAGACCTTTATCATTGTTTCCTTCCCCTGGGTAGACCGGGGCTGGCAGGGTTTTCTAGCACTCTTGCTTGCAAAGATCACCAAGGGCTTCCGGGGACAACCCGACAAAGAGGCGCTTCTGCCAGTCGAATTCCCCACCGACGCTGAGATCCAAGGCATCGGCTACCAGTACGAGGCGGTTTGCATGGGAGACAGCACTGTGCGGCTGCTGAACATGGGCCGTGAGGTGCCAGCCGAGATGGCCAGGTTCCTGGGTGTCAAGGGGAAGCTCGGCCTGGCCCGCATAGACCGCTGTCTGGACGGGGAGAACGGAACGCGCGAGATCCGCTCGCTGTGCATGTTGCCGGAAAAGCTCCAAGAAGGGTCGACCGACTGGGTGGTCCGCCGGCCCAACGTCACGGGTACGTTTTGATTCCAACTGAATGCATCATGCCCCCTCCCTTGGCCCTGCCCTGCTGGCCATTGCAGCCTCCAGCCAGGTGAAGACTAACAGACCAACACGCAGTTTCCCAAACCCTGCCGAGATCGGGCCAAGGCGTGTCCAAGATCAACTTTGACCAGGGAGATGCCATGTTCAGCTCCGACTGGTCCTACGACGTTTCTGTGTATGCTGATGGAGCCCTGCAGCTTGTGCCGCAGCCCAGCGAGGAACCGGGCAGGACGGCAGACTCGTGGCTCGAGGTCGGGATGGGCGTTGTGGTTGGGTAGCCGGGGGCAACACAAGACAGTAGGTATGCTACAACTACATACAACTACACGGACAGCGGCGGCCGTACCAAATGCAAAGAAAAAAAAGACATTCATGATATAAATGCGATGCGACCAAACTACTAAACCCAAAAGATTGATGCCAGATGACCCCCCCCCCCGACTTGGTATCGCCAATAACATTTCCCCTACCCAGGACCCAAAAAGAAAACAAAGCAACCCAACCAACAAGAAAACGACAACACAGAAGAAAGCAAGCGGAAGAGACCCTCAAGAAAGAAAACAACGACCTGGCAACAAGCTGGTATTCTACTTCAAGTCCGCCGGCGTCAGCGCCTGCACCACACTGGTGCCCTCGCTGAAGCGCGTGCGGAAGATGCGGTTGGCGTTCTGGAACATGCCGTCCTTGAGCGACACGACGACAAACTGCGAGCCCTTGAAGCGCGTCTTGATCAGCCGGCCAATGTTCTGCGTGTGCGAGAGGTCCAGCGCTGCGTCGACCTCGTCCAGAATGTACATGGGCGCCGGCTTGAACTGCAGCAGGGCCATGATGAGGGACAGGGCGACGAGGGATCTGTTTGGGCGAGAAGAAGAACGGCGGAGGGACAGGAACGGTTAGCAATCTGGTGTGATGTTGATATAATACGGGCCGGGCCGGGACGGGACAGGTGACTTACCGTTGACCACCACTGAGCTCCGTCAGGCTCTGCTTCCACACCTTGCCGAGACACACCTTGACCTCGAGGCCGTCGCTGATGGACTTGCCCTCGGGCGGGTCCAGCTTGGCAAAGCTGCCGCCGGGCAGCAGCTCGGCAAAGATCTGGCCAAAGTCGGCGTTGACCTTTTTCCACGTCTTCTGCAGCGTCTTGGTCTTGTACTCGTCCAGCGAGACAATGGTTTCCTCAATCTTGCGCTTGTCGCGCAGCACCGTCTTCATCATCTGCTTGAGCGACGCCTCCTTGCGCTCCACGCTGTCAATCATGTTCATGACCTTGGGGTTGATCTTCTTCTTCATGCCCTGGAAGCGCTCCGTCAGATTGCTCAGCGTCGACCGGCACTCGCGGATGTTCTGGCTCTTATAGTCGTACGGCGTGCCCTGGCGGCCAAAGAGATTCTTCTCGTCGCCAATCCACTCGTGCTGCTCCTCCATGTGCGAGACGGCCAGCCGCGCGTCCTGCTGCTCCTTGTGGAACTTTTCCGTCTCGTGGCCCAGCGTCTGCATCTCCAGCGACTCCTCGGTGATGCGCGCCGTCTTGGTGCGCATGGCTTCCTCGAGCGCCTTGAGCTCGTCGTTGAACACGTGCAGCTTGGCTCGTTCGTCGTCGAGGCTTGCCTGGATGGACGCGAACTCTTCCTGCACCTGCGCCTGCTGCTTGGTCAGCCGCTCAATCTCTTCGCGCTGGGCCTTGATGGCCAGGTCGACGTCGTGCAGCTGCTCGCGCGCCGCCGCCAAGTCGGCGCCCGCCTGTTCCGAGTCGAGCTGTGCGCTCTGGAGCTGCTTCTGCAGAGTCTTGACGGCGGCTGTGTTTTTGGCGTGGGCCGATCTCAGCTTGTTGAGCGACTTTTGCAGCTCAATGAGCTTGGCGTCCTTGTTGTTGTCAAAGTCCTTCATGTCCTTTTCAATGCGCTTGGCGTCGGCGCTGGCGTCGGCGTGGCGCTTGACGGCGTCGGAAATATCGGCAAACAGCTGCGTGACTGTCTGCTTCATGGTCTCGACCTCCTGGATAATGGACGACGAGGAGTTGCCGCTGATCTGGTCTTCGGCGAGCTTGATGGCGTGCGACCGAAGATCCAGCTTCTGCTTGATCTGGCGCGCCTTGTCGAGCTTCGACTTTTCCGTGGCAATCTTGATCTGCAGCGTCTTGAGCGTCGCCTCGGTCTGCTGCAGGCTGCGCGCGATGTTGTTGAGTTTCTGCAGAGTCAGCAAGACGCCGCTGGAGTTGGGAGAGCTTCCTCCCGACAGAGTGCCCGAGGGGTCGTACGAGTCGCCCTCGAGCGTGATGCTGCGCATGCGCACGCTGGGGTCAAAGGTGACCCTCTTGGCGGTGTCTGCGTCGGCGCAGATCAGAGTGTTTCCAAACACGTACTCCATGGCGGCCGACACTTGGTCGTCGTAGCCGACCAGGGTCAGGGCCAGGTCGACCTTGCCAGGAGCCAGCTTTTGGGCGGTTGCAATGGCCTGTGCGGACGCCTTGAAGGCGGCGATCTTGTTGAGGGGGATGATGGTGACACGCTTGCGCAGCTTGCCGCCCTTGAGAAGCTGTGTGCCCGTGACCTCGGTGTCAACAACAACGTTGTACAGACGGCCGCCGGCGCAGATCTCCAGGGCGGTGCCGGCGTTCAGGTGCTCCTTGTCGAGGGTGAAGAGCTGGGCAACCAGGCCCTTGACCTTGGAGCGGTCAAAGTTGGGGACGGGGTCGGCGTAGTTGAAGTCGATGTTGGCGACCTTGCGTTTGAGGGCGTCCGACTCTTGGCGCAGGTCGCGGATTGTTTGTTCGAGGGTGGCCTCTTGCTTGAACAGCGCCTCTTCTTGGCCGGGCTCGATGCCCATTTCGGCCATCCTGCTCTCGAGCTCCTGGGCCTTGGCCTTCATGATCTCGAGATCGCGCAGCAGCGTGGCGTTCTGTTCCTTGGCCTTGTGTGCGCGGGGCTCCTCTTCCTGGATGCGCTTCTCCAGATGGGCAATCTTGATCTTGGCCTGTTCCTGCTGCGTGGCTGCCGTGGTGGCTCGGTTGCGGGCGTCCTGGAGCTGGCCCTGGTAGCCGCTTTCCTGGCCGTCTTTTGAGGCGACTCCGGTCTGCAGTGTTTGGAGCAGTTCCTCTTTGGACTCGGCCTCGCGGCCCTGCTTCTCGAGGTCTTCCTTGGCGCTGTCGTACGTGGCCTTGGCGTGTTCGTAGAGCTTTGTCTTTTCCTGCAGCGACGCCTCGAGCTCGGAGACGGTCTTTTCGACGGCACCCTTTTTCTCGAGCTCTTCGGTTTGGCTCAACTTTTTCAGGTCGATGACGGTGGACAGGCGGACGAGCTCGTTAGAGTGTTTCTTGACGGTGTCTTCCAGAGCGGCAGCCTTGCCGCCCTTCTTCATCTCCTTGTCGCGCTCCGACCGCACGCGTGTGACGTCTTGCTCGAGGTGGGAGAGTTCGCTCTTGAGGCGGATGGCGGCTTCCTGGAGGTCCTTGAGGCGCTGTTGCTTGCCACCAAGGTCTGCGCCAGACTGCTGCAGCTTCTCCTGCAGGCGCACGTAGTCGTGGGCCACCACCAGGCGCGTCAGGCGTTCGAGGTCGTTTTGTGTTTGCTGGAAGTCGAGGAAGGCTCGCTTTTCGGTGCGCAGCTTCTCCAGCTTGGGCTCGATTTCGTCGCGCAGCAGCTCTGTGATTTCCTGCAGCTTCAGGTCCTTTTTGGCCATGGTCTTGAGGGCCTTGTCGCGGCGGTCCTCGAACATGCGCGTGCCGGCTGCCTCTTCGATCATGGCCAGGATCTCGACGGCCTTCATGTTGAGCACCTTGGTGATGCGGCCCTGCATGATGAGGAAGTTGGGGTTGTTGATGTTGAGGCCGACTGACTGGAAGAGGTTCTGGACGGTCTGTTGTTGGGCCCGGTGGCCGTTGATGAGGTACTTGGAGGTTCCGCCGAGGACGATCTGGCGGGTGACGCTGATGGTGGCGTATTCTTCGAAGCCGATGGGCGACTTGGCTTTGTCTCTGTTGTCGAAGACGATGGTGACTGAGGCTTTGGTGACGCCTGCTTGGCCGCGCTTGTATATGAGGTCCTGGATGACTTGGTGAGCGGGGGGGTATCACCGGGGTGGGATCTATCTCCGGGTGGTGTGTACCTGCAGATTTTGCGCTCGCACCGTGCTCATGTTGGTGATGCCCAGAACGAAGCAGATGGAGTCGAGAATGTTGGACTTGCCCGAGCCGTTGAGGCCGGTGATGGAGTTGAAGCTCTCATCCCTAGAGCCGAGCTTGTCAGTCAATGTCGGCGGGCGGCGAGATCTGGAAAAGGGTTGTGGTACCATCCAGATATGACGGTTCTCACCGCATACGACTTGAAGCCCTGTGGCACGGGAAAAAAAAGAATAAAACAACAAGAGTCAGAGAGCGTCCAAGGCTAAGTAGATCAGATGGCAGGCAGCGGCCAGGATAGGGGAGGCGCATGGGCTCACGTCTATTATTATCTCAATCACTCTCATGATGGCGGTGATGCAAGATTGGGTGGTGTGGGGGGAGGGGGAGGGGGAGGCTCAAAGAAGGAGGGAGAGCAAAAGTTGCAACATGGGGGAAGAAAAAAAGAAGCCCTATCACAGGGAAGAAAAAGTCGCCCGGGCGGATGCAGGCTGCTGGCTGGCTCACTGAGGGGCTGTGAATAACAAGCCACAGACAAAGCCAACAAAGCCCGAGCCAAGTTTGCAGCGGCACAGAGTAAACAAATGTCCCGATAGGGTTTAGTGCAGGGTCTCCGCAAGGCCAGCTGCACGCGATCTGATTGGCTGCGGGTGCTGACGCCACACGCGGTCAAAGAAAGGTGCAGCCGACGTGGCGCTGGCCAATCACAGCGCGCAAAAGCCGCGACCGGACTGTGGCGGCCGTGTTGACTCAGGAGGGAATCAAAACAAATGTGGTTGCTTCCTAGCAAGCCTGGAGCAAACACGGACACACACACACACACACACACACACACACACACACACACAACTTTCTTCCTCGCACCAACGACAAACGACGGCCAAACGTTGCAAATTGAGTGTGCTGCCGACTTGCTGCGTGGGCTTTTTATTGTTTTTGATTCTTGACTGGGTTTTGGCAGCTTGCGTTGGAGTTAGGACTGAGCCTTTGCCTTTGTTTACTTTGTGCTGTCTCGTTGTTTACAGCAGCCTCTTTGTTTACAGCCTTCTTTTTACAGCAGCCTCGCCTCCCTCACCTCCCTCGCCTCCCTCTCCTCCCGCTTTGCACTATTCCACCCTCTCTCGCTCCCGCGCTGGCCATTGTCACCTCGTCCTCTTGACAGCCTCACCCACCTTGACACCCACCGCGATCCTGTACTATCACACACCACCATCGCGACCATGGCAATGCGAGGCGCGCGTTTGCCGCTGGGCTCAGCAAAATGGCTGGTCGAAGAGCGCAACTCGGCCGTGCAGATGGCCGACCAGGAGGTTGAAGAGTTTTCCTTCTCAGCACGCAATGATTTCGACTGGCTTAACGAGCACATGGCCGGCATCTTTGACGAAAATGAGATGTACGTACGCTGCGCGTGTGATGCCGCTGTGAGTGGCCTTTGATGCTAATCAACTGTCAACAGAAACGTGGCTGGGATCTTCAAGACTCCCGGCAAGATGCTCGGGAAGACACCGCGCACCATCCGGAAGCAAGAGCCTGCTGCGACTGCCGCGCCCGGCGCCGAGAACCGCCTGGTATGTCCGCCCCGAACAGCGCCAGCAAGACCGCAACGTGACTAACTGCATCTCCGTATATCCAGCCGCTTTCCGACATCTTCACGTCCACGACACCCACAGGCGCACCCAATCGCTTTGCCCAGCAACTCAGCCACCGCACGCAATCGCCGTGTGTGGCTGCCGTTGCCCAGCCTGCCGCCGAATCCCCGCCTGACGAGAGGGCCGTCTCGCCTAGTCCCGTGAGGCCGGCAATGTCGCCCATGATTGCTGCCGCAACGTCCCGGATCATGTCTCCGGTTCCCGAAAACAGCTTCAAGCCCGGCCGCCAATCACAACACGGCGAGCCCGACGTGCCAAACTCTCCCGGCTCTCGTACTCTTACGGCCTCGCAAATACACAGATCAATGGGAAGCCCCGTTGCGAGATATCAACAGGACGCGCACCAGTCCATCGAACGAACGACCTCGCCTGTCAAGGAACTCATCGAACGCGGCAACATGCTCCAGTCGTCTTCACGCGCCGCGTCACCCCGACTAGCCAGAGCCGACTCGCCGTTTAGACGCGCCGCGTCGCCAACTGTCCACAGCGCGGTCCCCGTGCCCACATCGCCCGCTCGCTCGCCCGCTGGCCGGCCATCTCCGGTCCGCCTATCACCGGCCAAATCGTCCCCGATCAAGTCGTTTTCCTCACACACCGCGTCTCTTGCGCAACAGCTGCACACAGCTGCCACCAACGACGATGACGATGTGCACATGTCTGAAGACCGGGACCCCGATGACAATGACGACCACGACGAAGACGCAGACGCAGACGAAAACGACGCCAACACACACTCGCCCTCGCCCAGCCCGGCTAGACCAGTCATGCGCAAGAGTAGTCTTAACTTTGCTTCTCTGCCCGCCCGCGAGCCCCTGGCTCACAAATCCACCGGTGCGCGCGTGTCACGAACCAGCAATCTGGATACGCTGCGCAACAGCTACTATCCCCGCACCACTCCGGGCAAGAGTCTGGGCGGAACCTTTTACCGCGAGGAGGACGAGGACGAGCACGACGAGATGGACGTGGACGGCGAGGCCCAGGACAAGAAGGCGTCTAATGAGCCCCCATCCCACAACCTGACATACACGCAGCGTCTGCAAGACCAAATCAACAAGCTGGTCGAGTCACAACCCAAGGCTGCCCGGCCTTCCAAATCCATCCACGGCCTTGCCGCCGCCCATTCACAGCAGCAACAGTCGGCATCTCAGCCCGTGGCCCGGCCCACGGCCCCGCCCGTCTCTCCTCCGCGAAAGTCGGCGCCTCCCCCCGTGAGCACCACGCCCGGCGCCTTTCCCGGCGCCTTTCCCGGAGCCGAGGCCGACGACGACGACTGGATTGAGAACCCGCCCACCGACAACCACCTCTTCAGCCCGCCTGTTGCCTTGGCCGAGATGAGCACAACTCCGACCCACGGCAAGTCTGCATCGGTTTCAATGGTGCCCGAGACGAACCCTACTTTGGCCCAGATCAAGGCCCAAGGCCACAACAAGACGGCCTCGATTTCCGGCTCGTCGCTGTCCAGTGTTCACGAGACTGCCGCACCCGGCTCGCCGCTCAAATCGCCGTCACGCTCCCTGCGTGAGAGTCCCTTGAAGCAGGTTAAGAACAAGCTGTCGTCCATCCTCAAGAGCTCCAAGGGTCTCCTAGCAAGCAGCGCCGCAGCCAGCGCCGAAGGCAAGTCTCTGATGTCGCCTTCACGTGTCATGGTAAACGTCATGCAGTCCACCGATTCCGTCAACGTCATTCCCGCTCCGGCGTCATCCGAAAACCTGTACCCCGATCTTTCCTCCCGCGCCCACGACGCACATGCCACCGGAAGTCCCCGGCCGCTCCGTAGAACGCGCGCCTCGGCCGAGCGTGAGCGTCTGGAGAAGCAGCATCAGCGCGACGGCCGAGTCATAGCGGACCAGATGTCCAAGCTCGACCGCGTGCGCGAGCAGGAGCGCGAGAAGGCCAGGCTCTATGGCCAGGAGCAGGACAAGGAGCAGGAGCGGGAAAGGGAACGCAGACGCGAGCGAGAGCGAGAGCGAGAGTGGGAGCAGGAGCGGGAGCGGGAACACGAGCAGGAGAAAGAGAGGCAGCGGGAGAAGGAGAAAGAACGGGAGAGGGCACAGGAGATGGAGAGACAACGGGAGAGGGCACAGGAGATGGACAGGAGACGCGAGCGGGAGCGCGAGCTTGAGATGGAGCGCGAGCGTGAACGCGAATTGGAACGTGAACGCGAACGCGAACTGGAGCTTGAACGTGAAAAAGAACGCGAGCACGAGGCCGAACGCGAAAAACAGACGCGCCCGGAGAGGCCACTGCCCCCAAAGCCCACCGCTGCCTCCAGCGACTCCGACCGTCCCAAGTCTCGCACGGCTCTCGCCAGTCCGAGAAAGCTCATGCGCCCCCGCCAACCCCCGCTCCAGCACCAGACCGACGACGAAGTCGAAGTGGCCCAAACACCCGCCCGCTCCACCGCCTCCACCGCCCGCCCGCCCACAACCGTCCACAGCATCCGCACCAAGGAGATCAAGAGACCGACCAAGCCCATGGCCGCCAAGATGCGCCCCGAGCCCCCGAAGCACATTGTCGTGAAGCCGACGTCCCTCTACCATCCATCCACGGCGGCTCTGTCGGCCACCCTGCAAGATACCCTCGACACGCCCTCTACCTCGCGGCCACAGCTTAGCCTCAAGAGCAGCCAGGGCTCGCTCAAAGAAAAGGACTCAACGCAGAGCCTCAAGAGCTCCATAGCCTCATCGGCCAGTGGCACGCGCTCCCGGACTGTCGATCTGGCCGCCAAAAAGAGGGAACAGGAAGAACAGCGCCGCAAAGAGTCGGACCGGAAGCGGGCCGCGCAGCAAGAAGAGGCGCGCCGGCTCGACCAACAGCGCCGCATGGACACCGAGAAACAGCGCGAGGAAGAGCGCAAGACTCTCGAGGCCAAGAAAAAGGCGCAGCGCCAGGCCGCTCTGGAACGGGCGAAGCAAACCCGCGCTCCGCCGCCTGTCGTCCGCGCCCAGCCCAACGGCCCTCCGGACTATGCTCAGGCCCAACCGCCTAGCCGTCCGGCTTCGCGCATTGCTGCCGTGCCCCCGCCGTCCGAGATTTCGCGCCCCAAGTCGGCCATGAAGGTCACTCTGGCCGCCAAGCGCCAGCTCGAGGAGGACAAGAACGCCTACCAGGCGCGCAACGGCCCTGCCTACCAGGCCAAGGACAGCAAGCGCCGCCGCACCGGCGAGGACTTTGACGACGACGAGTTTGACGTGCAGCCGGCCATGAAGGGCCCGCCCGTCCGGCCGTCGTCGGCTCTCAAGAGAGACCTTCCCTCTACCAAGTCCATGTATGGGTCCGCCGCAGCGTCCTCCGCCTATGGCCAGACCTCCCAGGCCGTCCCAGGCCCTGCCCGTGACCTGTTCAAGAGCAACCCCACCAAGCCCGGGCCTCACGACATGTCTCAGTTCTCCAAGGGCGCCATCCCCTTTGCACCCAGCAACGGCAGTGGCTCTAACGGGCCGGCTAACGTGTTCAAGACGCCGGGCCGCACGGCGCTCCCCTCCAACGCCAAGTCGGCGGCCAAGTCGGTGTCGCGGCCGTCACCCCGGTTCCAGAACGGCGAGAACATTGAGCTGCCCGAGATCGACACGGACGAGGACGAGGACGACGACGACGAAGAGGAGAACGCGCGCAACATGGGCGTTGCGCCGTGGGCCGACTCGCCCGACCTGCGCCGCGCGCTGATCCGCCAGGAGACCATGGACCCGTCGGCTATCTTCGGCCCGCCGGCGCCGCTCAACATGGAGGAGGTCTTTAGCAAGAACAAGGACCGCTGGAATAAGTTCCGCGCCCGTACGTCGAGTGCTAACTGGACTGGCGCCGATAAGCTGACGGACGAGGACATCCGCAAGGACATGGCGGCCCGGGATCGTATCCGCCGAGACGGCGGCTGGTCGTACGATCTCAGCCGCGACCTGACGTAGGCAGGGAGACCGGGGACGTGTGGAGAAGTGGAGCGGTGCTTCTTTTCTGTTTAATGACGTCAGCATCATCACATACATATACATACATGTCACATGGTTTCCGCGAGAGGCGATGTGCCGGCGTTTGTTTCTGGGGGTTTCTTTTTTTCCATCTTTGCCGTCTTTACATATTCTGATGTCTGCTACAATACAATACACAACGATCAATCACGTGCGAAAAATGGGGAAGCCTTTTAACCGTGAAATTCAAGCGAAATATTCCAACCATCCGACCGGGCGTCCCCGGCTCCGGCTCCGGTAATCCTTCAACTACAGACAGACAAAGAAAAGCGAAGATGAAAAAGAACACAGACTCCTGAGGATTTGACAGACCGGGAATCAGGAAGCAGAGCGCAAAAGAAACAACAGGACAAACAAGACAAGGCGCACAGCATGCAATGGAACGAGACAGACAGACGGAAAGAAAAAATAAAGGAGATAAAAAGATACAATGAATACAGTACAGCGCAAGTAAACCGCGGAAGACAAGGGACGAACGAAAGACTCTGACATTTTAGACGGCGTGGCCAAACAACAAGGGGAAATCCAAAAACAGAAAAAGAAAGAAAGGAGACATCAACAAGGAGGACCGCGAAAGGGGGGGAAATAAGAAGAAAAGAATACAGCGTGAGAAATGAAGAGCGTCGGTCTTATGGGAGGAGCGAGTGTGGATGTGGATGTGGATGTGGATGGAGGGGGCGGAGATGGGATGAGTAGTAGTAGTAGTAGTAGTAGTAGTAGTAGTAGTAGTAGTAGTAGTACACAGGCGCGCGGGCAGGCGGGGAGAGGGGAGGGGAGGAAGCGCCCGCGGCCAGAAGAGATGAGAGAGACAAGGAGACAAAGAGGGAGAGAGAGCGCGCGAGAGAGAGAGGGAGGCGGAGGCGGCGGGGGAAGCGCGAGCATCGCAAAGACACCAGCGGGCTGGCACTCGATCAGCGCCGCCGCCGCTCCCGCTCCCGACGCGGCCCGGCCTCTCGCTTACACTGGACTGCCCAGCTTAGTACTTCTTGTTGCTGCGGCCACGCCCGCCCCAGCTGTTACCACCACCGCCGCCGCCGCCGCGACGGTCGCCACCGCCACCGCCGAAGCCACCGCCACCGCCACCGCCACCGCGGCGGTCACGGTTGAAGCCGCCGCCGCCGCCGTAGCTGCTACCACCACCTCCGCCGCCACGGCGATCACGGCTGAAGCCGCCACCGCCGCCACCGCGACGGTCACCACCGAAGCCGCCGCCGCCGCCACGAGACTCCTCATCGCCAAAGTTGGCGACGTGGCGGTTCGTGCGGGCGATGGCGTTGGGGTCGACGACCTCGTTCAGCATGTTGTTGAAGGGGTCGCTGGACTCGCGGGGGGCGCGGGGGGGGCCGCGCGATGAGTCGCGGCGGTCGCCGCCAAAGCCGCCGCCACCGCCGCCGTTGCGGTCGCGGTCGCCGCCGCCGGGGCGGCGGCCGACGTTGATGCCGGGCACGCGGCCCAGGCCCAGGCGCGCCACGGACTTTTCGCTGATGAAGGGGGGCTCTTCCATGCCGAAGCCGAAGCGCGTCAGCTCGTTCATGGAGGCAATGGCGTCCTCGGCAGTGCGGCGTTCAATGCCGCCAATCAGCGACAGGTAGGTGGTGTTGAAGGTGTCCTGGTCGGCGCGGGTGTAGCCGTCGGCCACGGCCTTGAGGATGGGGTGGCTCTCGTTGCTCTCCTCGGTGGGCTCGACGCTGGCAGTCTCCAGGGTCTTGTCGGGGTTGATGGGGAAGGCGCCCAGCATCTGGCGCGTGGAGGGCAGCATGTAGCGGGGCACGACAATGTAGCCCTTGCCCTCCTTGCCGGCACGGCCGGTACGGCCCAGGCGGTGCACGTACTGCTCAGCGTTGGGGGGCAGAGCAATCTGGATGACGTGCGAGACGTTGGGGAAGTCCATGCCACGGGCGGTGACGTCGGAGGAGATGAGGAAGCCGGACTTGGCAGTGCGGAACATGTCAGCGGCGCGCGTGCGCTGGTTCTGTGTCAGCTTGCCGTGGATGTAGTAGCGACCAAAGTTGCGGCCGTGGTCGCGGGTGACGCCGCTCAGGGTGGGGTAGAGCAGGTCGACCATGGCGGTGGTGGGGGTGTAGATGATGGCCTTGAAGGGGAGGGTGTCGTCGCTGTTGGCGGTAGCAGCGGCCGACTCGCGCTGGATGATCTCGGCCACAGTGGGGATGACGTTGTACCAGCCGTGGGTGACAACAATGTGCTGGGGGACCTTGGCGTGGGTGGGCTCGTCGTCCTCGCGGATGGTCTGGATGAACTCGAAGTTGTCGGGGCGGACCATGGAGCGGGCCAGCGAGACGACGTCCTTGGGGATGGTGGCGGAGAAGAGGAGGGTCTGGCGCTCCTTTTCCTGGGGGTCGGGCAGGTAGCGGCCAATGTCACGCAGGGCGTCGGCGAAGCCAACGTCCAGCATGCGGTCGGCCTCGTCGAGCACAAGGGCGGCCAGGTTGGGGGCCTTGAGGCCGGAGCGGGGGTCCTGCAGCAGATCCAGCAGACGGCCGGGGGTGGCTACCAGCAGGTGGCAGCCCTCGCGGCGGGCGCGCTGCAGCATGGTGGACTTTTGGGTGCCGCCGACGGCAGCCTGGACGACGAGGCCGGTGCCCTGGACGAGCTTCTTGGCCTCGACGGCAATCTGCTCGGCTAGCTCGCGGGTGGGCGAGAGCACGATGCCACGGACGTCGCCAAACGAGGCATTGTATCTGGACGAGCGAGTGGCCAGGCGGGGGTCCTCGAGGATCATGCGCTGCAGGGTGGGCATGAGGAAGGC
>JAXHKQ010000487.1:0-15776 GCA_038407185.1 Chalaropsis ovoidea
AACCAACATAACCAATCCGCCCTCCGGGACAATTGATGTAGAAGAGGGAGACCAGAACAAGAAAAAAGTAAGAAAATGAGGAAAAAAAGGAGAAAAAAAAAAAAGAAAAAAAAAGAGAAAAAAAACAAAAAGGAGAGCCCCCGGAGAGAGGTGCATTTTGTTGGTGTATTATAGGTCTAACGCTTTGGGAAACTTGGTTGGCGGCCGGGGGGTGGGGGTTAAGCTTGCCAGGATGGGGTGCAGCGGCGGAAGGTGAGGAATTCTGGTAAATTTTGACCAGCTAACTAGGATGCTAGTGCTTTTCGTGGCTGGCATGTGTTTGGTGCTCTGTAGTTTGTGGTGGGTAGGTAGCGGAGTAGCAGTAGCAGGTCAACTGTATGTACCTCCTGATCTGGAGCGCCTGTTCGACTAGGCAGGCTAGTGGACTAACAGTGGAGCACTGGGCCAGTAGTGCTCGATGCGCTAGCCAGCGATAAACTCGACTCGCTTTTATCGATCTATTTACAGGGCTTGTTATCCGAGGAAGAAGTTTGGCTGTGATTTGGCATGGCCAACCAATGCGTTTGCGAGCATCAACGGGGACAACAGGGATGCGCTGAAAATGTTCTGGCTTTTTTGCCTGGCTTTTTTTTTCTGGCTTTTCGATTGCGGTGATCTGGTCGCCGGTTTCGTCATTATTGTGAACAGAAATGGCCTGAAAGCTGGGGTCCAAGACACAGTCAAGACCGCCCCATTGTGACATGAATATAGTGGATACGCTTCCAGATATAGTGGGTTTCACAGCCCATTGAGGGTAGAGTGAAGCCTGTAAAGCTCTCAGATTCTTTGTCTGAAGCTTCACAACAGGCGGTTGTTGTTTTTTTAGAAGAAGAGAAAAAAGAGCAGTTGCCCTATTTCTACAGGCAGAATGGAGAGAGTCTTCTTCTACTGAGCACTAATGAATGCTAGTTAGTCAGGCAGTAAGTCAGGCAGTCAGTCAGTGGCCAGTCAACTATCAGAGGAAGCAAGTAAAACCCACTTATTCACACATTTGCCGAGGTAAAATAGAATGTGCCTCATGATACTTGACCAGCTTAGCTACAGAGAGAGAGCCCTGACATGTGAGTTTGAAACCCGCGGGTTGGTTTGATACCCCCAAAGCGTTGATACCGGCGCCCTGTAAATCAAACAAGAAGCCAGCGTTTGTCACGTCGGCGTTTGACGCTGGAGAGCTGTCGTTGATAGTTGTCAAGCCTGGAGTGGTTTAGCGGCCCAGATTAGGAAAAGAATGGAGGGATGTCAGGAACATCTGTGGGAGCACAGAGCAAGCGAAAGAGGAACAGAACAGCCAGAGGAAGAGCCAGAGGAAGGGCCAGAGGAAGAAACCTCTGATGGGGGGCCCAGCGCCGCCCCGTTTAGGTGTAATGGGCGTCTTGTTTTGTGCGTAAACAGCCAAAGACAGCCAAGTCAAACAGCGCCGGGTTCAATCCACGAAACAAGGAAAAACAAAAGGGAACGAATCACATACCGCGGGTTGTGCAGACAGTCCACTATCAGATTTTCAACACAGTCAGTCGGTCGGTCGGTCTGTCGGTGGCAGCAAAGCACCCACAAATAAGCTGGAAATCATCGCAGCAATTGGCAATTGGCAATTGGACTCTTGGGATAGCTGAGGTACGTACCTTGTCTCTGATCGACGATGCAAAGATTCAAAGATGCAAAGAGGCATGTCTGAATTTCACGCGTGGTAGGTACCAAGGCCAGACAAGCCAACAAGCGAGCAGGCCTCACGTAAGCAAGCAAGCACGCAACAAAGCAAGCAAAGCTGGTGAGGGGAAAGCAGGTGAAAGAGGGAAGGAGAGAAACAAGGAAAAAAAACGCTGGGTGACAAACGATACGCTGGGGCCTCTGGAGGATTCAAAGTCGCAGGGCAAATGAGGGAAACGATAAAAAGAACAGTCATTTATTTTTGCATGTTGTTTGTGTGCTGTGTGTGTCGTGTTGTGTGTTGTACGCCGTGTACTGTCGTTGTCGTGTTGGTGTTTGTGTGAGCATGGGGCCCGCTTTTCACACCATCTTCGTCATGATAAATCCACCATGGGCTTTAAAGTCACCACAGTGACGCCAGAGTACAATGGTACTTGCAGCCATAATTCACTGGAGATTGTGTGATTGTGTGCAAATGCGACTGTAACTGTAACTATAACTATAGCTGCAACTGCAACTGCAACTGCCTCAAACATTCAAAATCATCCACCCTGAGAGATAGGGTTAAAGCCAGGTTCGTGCCCTAGCCCTAGGGCTTGGATGTTCTTGTTCCAGAGCCTGTTTAGCAGCTGGCATAGCAACCAGCGTCTACCAAGTATGACAGTGCAAGCAGAAATGTTGGAAAAACGAGCATAGCTTCACAGCGAGAACTGCAGAAAATGGCCAAGGTCACACTACATCACATGCCTGCCTCCTGCGCTCTCTATAGAAAGCATTGGTGGAGAGTTTGGGTAGAGGCGTACAAAGAAGACCTCATGCAAGCGGTGTGGTAACAAGAAGGTCCAGCCCATACACAAAATGTCGTTATGTGACCAACCTCACGCTCCGTACAGTATCGCGCATTTCCAAGGGCACTGTAGACTCAAAGTCTTTGGGTGAACACAGCTTGAATGTATGAGCCCTACCATCCAAGCCCCCAAAGATGATGGATTAGATAGATAGCCTTCAAGTGCCGTTGCCAAGACAAAGACGGTTGCAACAAGGCTTCACTTCATCCACCATCAAAACCAACACCGGCACTAGCTAATGCAAGAGTGATAGGTACGGCTTGACCAAAGAGGTCTACGCAGCCGAGAGCACTGCCAAAAAAGCACGGCAGACACAAAACTGGACGATAGAGGCGGCCGCGAGTTGATATTGTTGGAAACGCCCTGTTACTACGCTGCATCTTCATGAATAAAGCCGTAGTGAGCAAGCAGGGAGATTGTCTCTGCAACTGTGCCCTTCATCATCTTGGGTTCCTGATTTATGAGGCATCACTGCACAGTCAACTACCCAAGTACTTACATGTGTGGAAAGCTCAAAGGCCAGATTGCTTTATTTTTGCTGGAAATGGCAGCTGCCTTTAGATTGCGGTTAGCTGGTACTACCCTGATATGCTTGACTGGCAATACATACTATATCAGTGGCGTTGTATTGTACTGAGCTGCATGGTGGAAAGTGTGCAGTGTATCTTGTACATGTTGTGTAGCATTGTGATGCATGTAAGTAAGTAGGTAGCAGGGAACAACGTGCTGGGGATGGATAGAAAAACAAAACAGACCAACAAATGGCATGTGCTATCGTCATGTCTTGACACTTGGTTATTGCCAGTGGGTTGTTTCCCTGTAAACTACACCTGTCACCGATTCTTATGACCACGGCTAGCCACCACAGAACGTCAAGAAACAAGGCTGCATGTGTGTACAACGTGGAAGTCCGCAGGAGAGAGAAAATACCAAGCAAAGCCATTCACTCATTTCCGCAGTATAATAACTCGCCAATAATAGCGTATGGCCACACGATGGCCGGCCGGCCGGAAGCTGACCCGCTCGGCACAAGGCAATATGCATTTCAAACATTGCAACGCAACCCATCTGTGCTGTGCTGTGCTATGCAAAAATTTAGCTTGTTCTCAAGGTGCGAGGTGATATTATTCTGCCACATGTTGGCCCATCTTAACTCTGTCACTGCGCTATAATACAAACCTTGATATACGTGTCCGTGCAGTGTCGTGGTAATATTAACAGCAAGCCAGATTGTTCGCCATGCGTATACGTATCGATGTAAGCATGCACATATGCATGCAAGTACATACGTACTTACGTACCATGACCGCGGAGTTGCAGGAAGTTGCTCTTGCTAGAATATATCTTGTTTGTCGTTGTTTTGTTCGCCAACCAACTCCGTTGCGCCTGCCTTCCCCCGCCGCCAAAGTGGTGTCGTCCCATGTATTCTTTTGCTCCTTTGAGAGCAGGTCTGGCCTAGTAAGGAACAAATCCCCCTCCCCCCGCCGCCGCCTTTAGTCCCACTCAGCCTTCCATCCATTCGTCCATCCATTTCTGCATCCGTCCGCCTGCCTGCCTGTGAGACAAAACAAGAAACGAGCATGGACCAAGTCAAGTCTACTAGGGCCCAGACAGGGATATAGGCTTGGAAGGCATAAGAGGAGGTAGGGAAGGAGGGATTGGGGGAGGGAGGGGAAAGTTGCGATTTCAGCATGGACGGGAGAGACAAAGAGGAAATTTGCCCTGTGTCAAATCGCCGAAAGTCCGAATCGCGAATGGAGCAATGAATTGCAGTCGCAGCGATACCTGCCCCCCTCCAACTTCTGGATTTAGCCCAAACGGTTGACTTTCACACAGGTGTCCTGACCTGAGAGGGTAACTAACACGAAGCAAAAACAGCAAAAACAAGCAATAACGCTGTGAGCTTAGGCCGTACAAGGCAAAGGGACGCGTAGGAACAAACTACAGAAAAGAGTAGTTGCTTGACTCGACCTGTCCTGTCAAAATCTAAATTCATGCTTGCTCGACTTCTCAAGATCGTGGATTTTTTTTTCCCCTGTGTTCGTCTCAAAGGGGTAAATGACTTGCTTAGTTGGGTTTAATTGTTTTCGAGTGTGAAACTGACGATGCTTGGTTCAATGAGTGCAAAGCAAGTTCTGGTATTTCCAAGAACAAACAAACAGCTGGAAACCACAACACTTTTCGTAGTTGCCATTTCTACAACATAGCCAGATCATCGCTAACCAGCCATTATTCATGTACTTACATGGCTAGGCAGCTGCTTAGAAGACAGAGTGTCATCTCACGCAGCTTTTTTTCTTCCCATTTGATCTCCTATGGACTGGTCTAGAAGCCTGCGCTCTTATTTCTTGTTTTTTTTTTTGCGCCGTCTAGCTCTCACTTTTGGTCCTTCTCCTTTTTTTCTTACTTCCTTGGATCCAGTTATCCCACGCTTTTCTTTTCCTTCTCATATCCACCCTCCGTTTGAATGTGTCCGTCCTTTTTATTGGCCAATGCTCCTCAAACTGGGGATAGTACTATACTTCCATCATGTTATCATGGCTGGAGTATCGTAGATTTACTCGTTTACACCGTACATGAATTCATTGAGCTTGGACAAAAGCCTTACCTTCAGAAAACCAGGGAAGGTGGGATTTCAATGAGCCCTGAATCTAACCACGAAAAGAAGCAGGAGCCAGGTCAACACGGGAGGCCATAGATAAGACCGGGTCACGTTTTGACGATACACGCACGCAAGTCAGATGAAGATGAGCGACCCCACCCCGCCCATCTCTGCAGTCTTCCTCTCGTCTGTTCTTTCTCTTTCTCGTCGTCGCTTCGTCACTGGCTGGTGCTGCTGCAGTTTTGAGGGGCTGGACAACACGAAGGAGCAAAGGATGGCAAACAAACACGGCAAGGGGGGGAAGAGCGAAACGACAAGCAGAGCAGGGCGAAGACGGTGGGTGGAGGCAGTTGCGCACGTATGATGGATGATAAATACAGCTTGCGCCTGCACTACGTGGAAAAGAAGGCACGAAATATGACCAGGACCAGGATCAAGTGGTGCAATTGACACCCAGCTCTTCTGCTTTTGCTGTCGGTGGTCTGTTCTTGAGTAGGAACTTGCTGTTGCTTACCAACTCCGCATGGGAATTGCTGTATTAAAAACATCAAAAAGAGCAAAACTGCAAAACGCCCAAGTCTAGGCCCAAGTCTTGGATTGAGGCTGGCAAGAAGATAAGAAGGGGAAGGAGACCAGCTAATGGCTCACCAGAAATGGAGGGATGTGAGTTTTGGTAATTGTTGCACTCGACTTGCTCGCTCCTGCTCTTCTTCTCGGGTCAGGGCTGTTTCTTCTGTAAGGAAGGGGTTTAGTGATGAAGGAAGTTGGCCAAATTATATAACCTTCTTCTGCTTGATGCTTCCAAAGCAGGTGTTCTTCTTCTTTTCTCAAACAAGTAAATGACACCACGACCGAATAAGAAACAAACGTGAAGAAAAAAGAAAATCCCCCAGTCAGTCAAGTAGAAAAGAAAGAACGGGAAAGGGATCGATTGAATTAACAACACGACGCCATGCTAGGCCGTCCACCATTAGTTCAAGAAAGGCAGGAGGGAGGACTGTTTCTTTGGGGAAATGTGGACACTCACTGGCTCAAGCTTTTGGCACACAAAACGAGATGGGGGTGGAGAGGGAAGGGGGGGGGGTCTGGAATGGAGATTGGCGGAATCAGAAAGAAGCGATCTGAACAGCTGCATGTTTTTTTTTTGTTTCTTTCCTCCTCAGGTAATAACTTCTGTTTTGATGAACGAGAAGGAAACAGCGCAAAATATGCAAGGAGCGCGTAAAGAGCGCGCGTCTACTACCTTACCAAACAGAAAACAAGGCAAGTACAACGATATCTCGTCCATCACATACATGTACATATCCATCTTCCGCCTTGTTTCCTTGTCTATTTTCCGGCTCTATTGTTGACTTTGTGCTCTCGGGTCGCCACTAGACTGCGACATTTATTTTACTCTCCTTCTCCAGCCATCCAGCTCGGAGCCGAGATGTTCTTTCTTTTTGCCGTGTCTTCCCCTATTTTCAAACCTGCGCTTGCGTCCAGTGTCTCTGCCATATCTTTCCTCCCCAACCATTGGCTGTTTCCGGCCAAATCTCATTAGTCGTACTGGATCGCCCTTTTCTTTGATTCACTACCAAAACAAAACTAAACCCTTGTTAATCACCGAGCCATCAGTAAAGCGGTAGGTGGATGAGAGTCCCTCAGCAGCAGATTGAAGAGGCCATCCATACATACAGTTTAATTGAGCATACATAACATGGCCTCGTGCATGTAGGCGTGCTGCAGTCCAGCACGCCTTGCATATGCATGCGTCGACCGAGAACAGGGGAGTTCGTGTTGTTGTGTGCCTGCCAGCTATAGAACCCGATAAGATATAGTCTCAGAAATGTAACCGTCTTAAACTTGCCTTATCTTTGAAGAGTCCTGACTTTGAAGTGATGGAGAGTTGGCAGTTGACAACAGAAAAGGGCATGAGCTTGCGGCTCCTGCTCCCGCCAATAATCCCCTCTTCCCCTCCTCTTTGTCTCCTGACTCTTGGGACTTTGGCACAGGGTACATGGGAAAATAAATGGGGCTCAGAGCCTGCAGCAACCTGCGTCACAATCAACCCCCAACTGTGATTGGTGTCTGAGTCTTTTGCTCCAAGTTTGAAGAATGTACAGCCAACATGCATGGGTGATTTCGGGAGGGAAAGCCAGAGCAGGTGCCCACTTTCCATCTTCTTTTGCCCCCCGCTCCACTAAAGTCCGTGAGCTAAGATTTGGAGACAAGAGTCCAGCCAGGTTGCTGGACAATGGGTCGAGATATGGGGTTGGGCCAGACAGGTTCAGTGGCAAGAACCCTGCTGGTTGCCGAGAATCAGAAAGAAGGCAAGAGAAAGCTCCAACTCATTGACTTGGCTGTTTGGAGAAGGCGGAAAGTACATGTGTACGTGAAGTTCCGTACGTACCGTTTACAACGTTGGTACTGGTACATGTTGATTTCCACAATCTCTACATGTGTCTCGAATGTCGATGATATGAACTGTAGGGTGTCCAGTTTTTTTTTTCCTTTGCAAGCTACTGTCGTTGTCTCCTCTGTTGATGAGGTGTCGTTGATAAAACCTTTTGCATCTTTCCTATTTGGGCTGCAACACAAAAGGCACGAGATTTAAAAGAGCAGCGTGGGTTTTACTCCCAAACAGACCCCCCTCCCAGGCTTGATTAGGAAAAGAAGGGATCACCAACTTTAACTGTTAGAGCTAGGGGGCTTAACTAAAGAGGATATTGTGGAAATTACTCGAACGGGCAGCATGACAAGCTTTGAAGTGGAACGGATAGAGTAGAGTGACATCTTGACTGTATTTGGGGCTGTCTGCCGGTTCTGTTAGGGTTGGTATCAAGAAGGCAACTTCTTCCGACACATTTTGAATAGGGGCGAACAGCACCAAATTGATCAAAGAAGATGTTGACAACTCAGCGACGTCGTTGAAAATCTGTTGGGCAGTGCAGCGGTGCGTCATGTGCGTTTCTGCCAACACTGGCCATACTTGGGACATAGTTCCAACAACTCTGTCGCCAATATCGCATGACATCATATTGCTGCCTGCCTTGTCTTCGCGCCTTGAGTTAAGCCTTGATGTGTTTGTGAGAACTGTTGGTTGGATCCTACTCTTCTCAGTGTCTATCCAAAATGCAACTGCTTCCATCGATTAGACAATTCATCCTCCGTTAGTGAGAAGTTTCCTATATAGGAATGCCTCTCTTTCCGTGGTGGTACACAGCCACCAGTGCCGTGTAACCATAAAGCTCATAGCCGTCTGTGAGAAGGAGGATTGGACTCTGAGACGACGTTAACCTAGCTAAAAGCGTGTTCATCCAAGTTGTACTATACGGTACTAGGAGGGTCTAGATCCAGACACACTCAAGTGGCATGGGCACAATGGACGCGTCTTGGGGCAAGTATCACAGTGAGTCTTGCATACTCGAAGACTTGAGGAGGAGGCCTAGTGCTCGGTTCCGGGAAGGACGTTCACATCTTCAGATACAAAGCGCTTGCTATATACGAGATAGTACAAGTCATCACTATGTAGAGTTGGGGTAGTTAACGGACGAACGCCACATGGGGTAAAGCCAAGGCACGAGTTCTATACGTGATTAGTAGGGCTGTTCTATACCAGGTTGTGTCAATAGCCACACGATACCGTAGCCCGACAGAAGCTTTAGGCCTTGTTACTATAGTACTTCGGCGGCATGGTAGCTATTGACTAGCCCTATAGTATCGCGATATGCATAATTTCGAGACCATGCTCCAATAGATGTGGTCCGGCATCAAATTTGGAATCATCGAAGAATGGTATATTGGTCAGTAATAGACCGGGGCTTGAACTAGCGTACAGCTCATACTGTTAGCGGCATTATGGTAAACGGTAGACTCAAAGAATATATCTTGTAACTAGAAGTCAAGTTCCGCATCGCCATGTCTCACGTCATACAAGAGTTATGTTGCTTCTTCTTAGTTGACACTGGGGTAAGATGTTAACTAGGCCTGAGATTCGAGGTTCAGAAATTAATCGAGAATCAATACCATGAAAGCATACACACACAGAAAGACAGAAAAACAAAAAGAAGGATATCAGTGTCCTCTGCTCCGACCTGCCTCTGCTCCGGGTGGCTGGTGCACCGACTACAAAAAGAAAATTGGAGTTGCGTAATCTGGGAATCGAACCCAGGGCTAATCGAAATCATTGCTTTGATGGCAACGATTAATGTTACCACTACACCAATTACGCGTTACTGTGTGATTGTTGAATAAAGACGCTCTTATTGAGTCTTGAAAATGAGGTAGAGATTGTAATCGTAATGGTCTTGTGTAACACATCATTAGGGTCCACATCATCATATAGGGTTAGAAAATATTGCTTCGTTTTTGCAGAAAAGGGCGAACAGACCTCAGACACAAATCTTTGACAAGGCCTGGACACCTGTCTGCAGGGGACATCAAAGAACCCAATGACACCTTGAGCGGACCCAGTTACACAGCCTGGCCCATTTGGGCGACGATAGTCTGCGGGCTCGAGCAGAGCGCACGAGCTTGCAATTCGACGTTGCTTGTGGTGAACGAGAATAACTCCGTGAGCTGTCAGAACAAACACATTGACGTTGGGAATGGGCAGAAAATAAAACCCGTATGGCTGGCTGAAGAAGCGCCGAGGAGGAAGGAAGAAAGGAGACACAAAGGGGGGAGGAGGGTTTTTTTCCTCTTCCTTCCTTCCTAGACGGTTGAATCTGAAACGCGCTTTGCTCCAGGTGGTGAGTTGGGGGACGGAGACGACGGAAACGGATTGTATAGCGCGCATGTCTCCCCAGTCCATATTAACATTCCGGAATGACAATTTCAGAGTCGTGGTTGCTGCAATTCAACTCATCTTCATGCAGCATGGGACCAGAGAAAGGAGAAGATGTTTACCTCAACATGTGAATGCCAACTGATGGCATGTACACGCATATTGACGAATGGTACGGACTGGGTTTAAGGTGAGGCGTTTCGTCTGATATCAAGGACAGGGAACAAGCCTAAAAAAGAAGGAGGGGGGAGGTAGACGGTATCTCGGCAAGAGCCAAAAAAGGCAGCAACCATGAGAAAAGAGAAGGCGATGCACGTGAGTTACTGGGCAGTTGCCATTCCAGACCGGGAAAACACAATTGCGTCTTTGTAGCTTTGTAGACAGGCCGAGATTGTGCTGGTCACGTCGTCACACGACAGTGAACAATGGCTGAAGAAAATATGTGATACGTGACGAAAGTGATGAAAAGCAAAGATATATTTTCTCCTTTTTTTTTTTTCTTTTTTTCTTTTCTTTCCCTTTCTCTAGAGCGCACTCCTTCCCGTCGATAGACTAGAGACACAAGGCCGACAAGGCTCTCAAGACACGCAGGAAGAAGGGGGCAGAAGTTTATGGAGGAGTTCAGAAGCGTCCAGGCTCTTTTTTTTCTCTCGGTACATTACAACACAGACCCCTTCCAGTCGTGTGATTGGCTCCCAGCTCTGTATCAGAGAAAGCCATCTAGGGTTTCGACTGGACGACCAGGCCTACAATACCAAGACTTTATAGGCTGTAACAGGTAGGTTGGTGTAATTGAGGCAAGAGGGATGTTGCTTGTTACTGCAAGGTAACTACGACATTCTATTTACTGAGCCTGCCCTAGTAGCTATGGCAGTTGCCAAATCCTGGACTCTAGGCCAGACGAAGTGGAACTCGGCGTATAAGCAAAAAATGAAACTGTAGATACTTATATTCTCGTCCCGGCCGTTTCAAGCCTGGGCTTGCCTTTTTCTCTTCAACTTTGTTTCTTTTCTTTTCTCGTGGGAATTCTGTTCGAGGTGCTTGTTGGTGCCTGTATAGGCTGGTTCTTTTGTTTGGTGTCTCTATTCTTTTTCTTTTCTTTTCTTGTGATATCGTCGACTTCGGCTTGTATCTCCGAATCTTCTTCTCTTCTTACGCTCACTCATACTTTACACAACTCATTCTGTTGACGCTGGACGTCTTCCAATCTCTACACACGACATTATCAGTCTTCACATTTCTTACTGGGCTAGCAAGCTGCGAACCACCACCGACTTCACCTCTTCCTACTTCGAATTCTCCTCGACAACAACCTCCTCCCATCGAACACCTCATCGATCACACCGAGAGTCAAAACCGAACACAGCATTCGCACTCCCTACGCCGCCACCCTCCTTCTTTCTCTTCTATTCTTCACAATGCCGTCAGGTGTGCTCTTAACAGCCATGGCGCTGGACTTTCTCTTTGCAGGCACCGGGGCTCTGATGGTGGGTTTTTCAGTTGTCGTCAAGGGTAATCTGGAAAAGACAGAGACCACGGGCGAGGAGCTAGCAAGACATTTGATGTACCAACGATGGCCGTTCAACGGTAAGTTTGTCTTGTGCTGCAGGTTGCTGTGTAAGAGAACGCCATTAGGGTATACTAACCCTATTTCACAGCTGCCATCGTCAACGGCGTCTTCATCCTCTTGATTTTCATGCTCACGATTCCCGGTCTTTTGATTCCCACTCGCATCTGGATCAAGCTCGGCAGCTTCTTCATTGCCATCAGTGCTGTGTTCACGCTGTGCATCGGCGTGTATCTATGGGTGCTGACCCTAACAACGAAGGCGGATACATTCAAGATTTGGTCCGAGCAACCAGCAGAAGTGCAATCAGCAATGGAGATTTCCGTAAGTCTACTTCTTCTTCTCCATGGAGGCAAGAGCCTGTGCTAATGCAAGTCCCCCCGATATCTAGTTCAAGTGCTGCGGCTACTTCAACTCGACCACGCCCGCCTTCGTCACCAACTCCATGTGCACGTCGCCGGCTGCCGCGTCTCTGCAGGTCGGCTGCGCGACAGCCGTAACGTCGTTTATCAACATGTTCACCGACACAGTCTTCACCGGCGTGTTTGGCATGGTTGGGCTTGACGCCCTGTTGATTGTGGCCTTTGCCTGCCTGCTCAAGGAGCGCAGAGAAAGCGAGCGCTATCGCCACATTGATCAGAAGGCGGGATACTCTGGTTTCTAGTGCAAAACACACCCACTCCCACACAGTTGAAACGCGCCTTCGTAGCCGACTGCGACGCATTGCCATGTGATCGTCGGCTGGCGTCTGGGCTGTCAAAGTCACGTGACTTTGGGGGACTTACAGGCCGAGGGATTGTTGCGATTTAGGGTTCTACCAACCCTTACTCCCTTTTTATGAACACAGGGCAGATGAGGCTTGTGCTGTGCAGCATGATATTTGACGACTTCTTTTCTCTGTACCTTATTCTGTTTACTTATTTTTCCACTACGGCAATAATCACAAGTCTTCCTGGCGGAGCAAAGAATGGAGCTGCTTCAAGAGCTAAAAGAAAATGATGTAAAACGTTGTGAGACGTGAAACATGAAATGGTGGTGATGGTGACGACAAAGGGCGTGTAAACGGACGGTAGAGGGTCAAACACGGGTCGCGATGATCACAGGTTCACATGTGTAACGAGGCATGTGTACGAGACAGAGGGTGAAACGCAGATGAAGGACGAGCAGCGGTTGTAAAGCAGGCACAGAGTGAAACGGATATCGAGAGATCACCACATGTCTCAGGCGATACGACATGTATTGGGATGTAAGCTACTTGAAGGCATAAAGAAAACACTACGGGATATATGATACATCGTGATTGATGCTAGATGTGAGGCGGAAAAAAAAACAGACAACGACGTGAGGATATATCAAAGGACTCGAAATGCAAAGACAAAGGGAAAACAAAGAAGAGCAAAACAGTTAGACTGGGCGGTCTGCTGCATCGTCGTGGGGCCGGGCGGGTGAAGAGGACGATGTATCTGGTAATGTTGGCCATGAAGTCTGGGGTTGTGCTTCTTCGTCGTGCTGGGGCGGCTTAGCCTGTTGGTCGGCCTCGCTCTTGACTCTGTCCTTTTGCGAGAACCAGCGCATCTTGAACAGTCCGCCGACAGCGTGTTGAAGGGGCTTTGTAGTGGCGCCTGAGCCGGCGGCTGGTGTAGCGGTGATACTACTGCTTTTGCGCCTTGAAGCATAAGAGTGAGAGTGAGAGTGAGAGTGGGGCTGATAATGGCCATACTGGGTGCCCGGGCCGGCTATAGACCGGCGCTGCTTGTGTTTCGCATGACTGGTGGAGAGCAAAGACGTGCTCTCGTCGGGGATAGCGCTGAGAGACCGGCGATTAGGGGCCGAAGTGGCCACTGGTGATGTTGGATGTGAGTGCTGATCGTGTAGCTCGTCCCAAATCTCGGCATAGGAATCGACACGCGGAGAAAAGGTCTGATATGTTGCTAGCGGGGGCCCATTTGAGCCGCCAGCACCGACGGCAGTTGGCGACGCGAGCGGGCTTGACGTCAGTGAAGGAGACTCGGACCCAAGAAGAGATTCTTCTTCGGTGTCTTCGACAAAGCCAATGGTGCTAGGGGACCGAGGGTGGGAGGCTGGAGTCTGCGAGCAATCTTCAGACAAGCGCCATGATAGGGCAAGGACGCCGCCAAGGAGGATGGCTGTGCCGAGGGCAATCAGGCCAGCGTCGAGGGTGGAGATGCAGTCGGTCTGTTCAAAGTAGATGAGGCCATCGAGGATGGCGATGATGTTGTAGACACAGAATACCAGCGGGTAGAAGACTGAGGTGGAAACCAGCTTGAGGCCACGGTGCATGTAGGAGAGCTGTATAATGGCCAATGAGACGAGCGCAACGACGGCCATCCAGCTTTGCCAGTGCACGAACTGGTTGTCGCCGTCAATGACAGTCTTGATGATGAGCTCCACGGCGCTCTTGGCCACAAGCAAGAGATGGGCCGAGAGCACGCCGGAGATGCAGCCGTAGGCCAGGCCGCGGATGAGGCGAAAGCGCGGGTTGTGCTCGAAGCGGCGGCGGCGAGCAGCCCAGGCAGTGAAGACGTCGGTCGCAATAGCAACCATGACGACGACGACAATAGTGGTGGTCATCCAGGCAACAAAGGGACGGCGGCGCATCAGCTCCAGCAGTTCGGGCAGATCGTGGGTCGGGGCGGGAATAGCGCCAAACACGGCAATGAGCAGGGCGCCGAGACACACGAGAACAGTGCCTATCAGCGAGAGGCGCGTAAAGGGTTCGGCGAGGATGAGGGTGGCGCAGAGGCCGTTGAAGACGAGGCCCGAGGCTTGGAGGGTGGAGAGGACGGGCAGCGGTAGGGTGGATATTTGGACGGAGCTGCCAAGGAGGTTGGCGGTGATGAACATGGCCATGCCAACCTGCCAGCGCCGGCGCAGGTGGGGGGCTCGGCGGGTGAGTGGAGACTTGATATCTTCGAGAATGTGCGACTTTCGTTGGAGGGTAAGGCCGATGCTCTGGATGGAGGTGGAGAGAATGCCGACGACGATTCCGATCTGCGGGAGCGGAGAAGAAGAAGCGGGTTAGAGAGTGGGCGTGGGCGTGGGCGTGGGTGGGGGAAGGGGGAGACTCGGGGAGAACTTACGGCAATGGTGCCACCGGGAAAGGCGCGGTCGTCGCCTTGCGCCATGGTAAAGCGAGATGGTGTGAGGCGCAGGAGGGAGGAGAACAAAGAGAAGAAGAAGCGACAGTGGGTGGTTGCCGGGGACTCACTCAGCGCATCCCAACGCAGATTTGGAGGAGAGGAGGAGGACGGCAGAAGATTGGACCCGGATTTGCGACTCGTCGGCGGACCGATGAGATGCTCGTTTGGCGGTGGAATGGCCAAGCCGAGGGAGACCAATATTGAGGGAGGCCTTGTGTGCTGTGTGTGCTGTGGTGGTTGTTGTTGTTTCGGTGTTTATTTGTTTCAGCAGCCAGGCACAACAAGCTGGATTTAGCGCTCCAAGGCGAGAAGGAAGAAAACCGATACAAGGAAGCAGCGTGGCATAAAAGTCAGTGCTTCAGAAGAGATGCAGCATATAAAACAGGACACGAGAAAAGCGAGCGAGCGTGTGCGTGTGTGGGTGTGTGTCGCGGTAGAGAGATGGACGTCGTAGCCATGCCGTACAAGGCCACGCAGCCACAGAGGGAGAAGAGGCGGGCCTAAGTAGGCGCTGTGATGTGATGTGATGAGTAATGATGAGGCCCAGCGCAGCAGGCAGGTAACGATCACGCTGCTAAGAAAAGCGAGCACAGCAAAGCAAGAGAGGCACAACGTGGGCGGCTTAATAAAGAGAGGGCAAAAAATAGCCGGCAGATAATGTGCAGGGCGTGACGTGCGTTATTCGTATTGCGCGGCAGTTCGAGGCCTGGAAAAAACATACAAAAGGGGAGGAAAAAGAAGAAAAAAAAAGAGCGGCAGAAATCGCGGGCCGTCGCTTGTTGTGTGGAGCGCTGAAACTCGCCTGTAGGCGTGTTGCTTTGCGTGCGTTGCGTTGCGTGGCGTGGTGCTTGTTTGTTGGTGTTGTTGTGTTGTTCTTCATAGCTTCACGGACTTTGGGGGGCTTTTTGCAAGGGTGGCCTGTGTTTCAACAGCCGCCGACAGCCGCAGCCGCCGGGGCTGGCAGGTGGCGGCAGCTGGAGGGGTGCAAAGGGGCGTCGACAGCTGATACCAGCTGATAACACCTGTCAACAGCTGCCTGAATGCAAACGGCACTACCACCTGCCGCCACCCGCCACCACCTGCCACCCTCCCCGAGCTCTCTACCCCGGCTGCGCCCTGCAAAAAGTGGGCCCAATGATATCAG
>JAXHKQ010000488.1:0-15641 GCA_038407185.1 Chalaropsis ovoidea
CTGGAGTTCAGACGTTTGCCCTTCCCATCTGCAAGCCCCCATTCCCCGGAAAAGGTTTTAAGTTGTCCCTGTCCCCCCCAAAGAAACAACCCCCCCCCCCCCCCCCCAGGCAATCAAACTAACGCATTCTGTCTCTTGTCTAGACCACCACCAATTGACCTTGATCCTCGATGTCCTCGGCACGCCGACCATGGAGGACTACTATGGCATCAAGTCACGCCGTGCTCGTGAATACATCCGCTCTCTTCCCTTCAAGAAGAAGGTGGCTTTCCGTACGCTGTTCCCCAAGTCCTCTGATTTAGCCCTGGATTTGCTTGAGAAGCTTCTGGCCTTCAACCCTGTCAAGCGCATTACTGTTGAAGATGCTCTGAAGCACCCCTACCTCGAGCCCTACCACGACCCCGATGATGAGCCCACTGCTCCCCCGATTCCCGAGGAGTTCTTCGACTTTGATAAGCACAAGGACAACCTGACCAAGGAGCAACTAAAGCAGCTGATCTACCAGGAGATCATGCGATGAACATGGCATGCCGCAGCTTGAGATCTGAAGAAATGTTGTTTTGTTTTGATATTTAAAGATACCTAGTAATGGAGACGGATCTCTTTCTTTTTTTCTTCTGACCTGTGGTACCACAACAAGCAGCTGCTGGAATTCGGTTGATAAAACATACATATGCGGTCTCGATGGCCCAAAAGAACATAAATGTCATGGCATTCCGATTTGAAGGGTGTTTTCGGAGGGTCTGGTCATCCGAGCTGCATCTTGGCACAACCATATTGTTGAGTAGATGGAAAATATAAAAGATGAACTTACGTTAAGGTCCTGTCCAATATTGAATCTCTTATTCTCGGCTGTGGACTGGTATTCCTGCTCAGAGCCTAATATTGGGTTGTTTCCTATATATGGCATCTACAATCATGTGGGCTAAACAACGCCGCCATCTCTACAAACAACAACGAGTCTGGCATCAACCGTCAACATCGGCTTTCTAAATTCGAAGACTACCTGTAACTTGTGGAAAAGTATAAAAAAAATATAACAAAAAACACAAATCGTGAAAGATTTGGCCAGAAAACGATGCTTTCCGGGCGTATCAAGTAAGCTAAGTAGACAAGAAATGACAAACAGACAAATATCGCAAGAAATCACAAAAACGCAACGCTTCCTTCCCTTGACACAAGCTTTGAAGGCGTTTCCAAAATCATTCCGTGATCAAGGGAGCATTCGCTGTGATGGGTGGGACCTGCAGGCATGTTCTACGCGCCAACAACCCAAAGCTCCAAGCCCAGAATATTAAACTTGTCGCCCTCATCTGACAACGGCTCATTGCCAAAGGTGTTACACAGCGAGCTCCGCCCTCGTTCTAGCCCACTGTCAATCCACAGTCCGTAGTGGCCGCCGCCGGCGCCGAGACTGAGGAAGCCGGTTTCGCAGTTAATGCAGTAGTCGTTTTCGCCGCTGTAAGGGAAAGCGTTGAAGCGCAGTGACTCGAAGGGATCCGCGGGTGTGTGTGGTCGTGATGAACTGGTGGCGTGGGGGGTCTTGCTGAAAGACGGGTTCGAGGGAGCGGTATTCTCGGAAAGGGAGTCCCTCCTCACAGGGGATGGGATGGTTGTAGTCCTCACGGCGTTTGTGGTATCCACAGATGGCGGTGGGGGGAGGAGTGCAAGTACCGAGGCGCGCCAGAGGAAGCATTCGCCGTTGCCGAAGTATGAAGGAGATGGCCGTGGGTATTCGGAAAGGTAGCCGCCAAAGGTCTATAAGGCGGAGAAGAGAAGCAGGATGTTAGTTTTGGCACAATCAAAAAAAGGTACACAAAGGTAGGAATTGCATCATCCATGGAGGGGGAAACAAAGCCAGGAAAATCAAGGAGGCCGTTGGAAATAAAAGGGAAGCCAGGCCACTTACCCCTCCCTCGCTATCACGAATAACAAGCACAAAGCCTACCCGCTGCCCCTCATATATTCGCGCTTTCTGGTACAGCGTTGCCAGGCTCGCCCCGTCCTGCTCCAGGCCGTAGATGATGCGCCAGTGTTCGGACAGCTTCAGCCGCTCGGGGACCATGATGCGGATTTCTTCCGCCAGAGCTGTGCTCAGCAGCCTCGCGCTGGGCGGCGTTGTTGGCTTGTAGCCAAGTAGCACGACGGGGTCGAGTGGTGGTGGTTGGAAAGGCGAAGGTATCCGCTTCTGCTGCTGGTGTTGATGGTGCTGGTGCTGGTGCTGTGAATGGCGGTGTGAGCCGAGGCGCGCGTTGTGGCCAGCAGTCATGGCGGAGCTGTGCGCGCGGCTAGCTGCGGGGGAGGCATATGAAGGGGAGGACGAGGACGGGTCGTGGGTGTCGGCGTCGGCGTGCGTGGTGGAAGAGAAGTTGCGCGAGGAGTTGGTGTCTGGGTGAGACGAGTCTTGCGAGAAGCGACGCAGGAGCTCCCACATGATGGATGGCGACAAGTGCTTGGTCGAGAGCTTGGTCGAGAGTAAGCAGGAGGCTATTGGTGTATTTCCGTGTGTGTGTGTCACGATGAGCGTTTGATTTCTGCCGATGGGATAAAATGTGGTTAGATAATATGGGCGTTGATGTTGAAGACGAATGTTGGAGGCAGAAATAAGGGACTTGGCTTTAACTATGCCATTTAAAGGTCCCAGTTTCGCCAAGCAGGATGGAGCTTCCCAAGGCCACTAGAGGGGTCAAACGCCCAAGTCCAACAACAATGAACTAACCGGCGAAAGTATAATAATAACGTGCAGATATTATTATTTCGCATCTCAGAAAACCCTGCATAGTTTTTATGGCTTCTATGAGGAGTGCTTGGTGTCTTTATGATTAAACGAAAGGCAAAGTGGTTCAGCGGCTGTCTGAAGTTTAGATTAGGGACCATTTACAGGGTCTTTAGTGGGGAGGCTCCCTTCAATACAGGCCTAGTTTTGTAGTTACACTGGACGCCGATGACGTTGATACGAGTACGCTTGGTCGAAAATCGCTTTGTCCTCGTCTATATCGTATATGCATAGTTTCGTGCTCGCCACACTTTTCTTCCTGTTTTTTCGGGTACATATATTTGTCAGGACGAGTTGTGTCGGGCCATATACGCCGTGATGCCATTCCAGACACCCGTCGGGCTGGGTTTGGCTGCGCACACATGTGGCTCATATCCAAATGAGTCCACCAGGTGCGCCCGTGTCGTCGGCCCAATGGTGGCTACGAGGACACGCGGATCTCCTTGTCCTGCGACCGCTCTCCCGTCAGGTCCCAGCGCACCGATTTGGCGCAAAAGGCCGTCGCAGCCTGTCGGGGAAAACACCACAATCCAGATTATCTCAGCCGGTGGCGTCTGAGCGGCATATTCCCGTAGTAAATTCTCAAGATCGTTCTCAAACGAAGCCATCTGACCAGTACCATAGACAACCAGTTCATCGACTATAATACGCCGGTCTGCTGGCAAATTCGGGTCCATTAACGTCTTGGGGATGATATCCCGTCGTTGCTCGCCCACAGAAAACAGTAGTCTTGGCAGAGTTTGGCGCTCGGGGTACCAGGCACGGTAGTGCTCCAGCATGTACTTGGACAGAGCCTCGCCGTTGCCAGTTTCTTCGCCGAATATTTGGAACGGTGCGCCGGGCTGGGCGGCAGAAGTTAGAGCCCGGGTAGTAGCCGGGCCTACACTGTAAAAGGGGACACTGTCAAGTCCTTTCGGCCATGCGTTACCGTGTTCTAGCTTTTACTGTTAGCATCCAGTGCCAATGATATGAGAGGCTTTATATGAGAGTGTTAAACGGAAAACAAGGAGAATCCTTACTCTTGCGACCTTCCTCAAGAACATGCGCAAACGCCTCAACAGCTCTTTGGGAGGTAAAGATCAGGCCACCATATTGGCACGATCCACCAGCGCCTATACTGCCATCGTGCAAAATCTTGGCTAATTGCTGAATGCCACTCTCGTCAAAGTGGTGGTGTAAGACTGGCACAAATTTGGGATCGAAGAGGTAGCTGGATGGCGAGGGTGAGACTAATTCAGAGTTGCCGGGCGCGTCCTGACTCTGAGACTGACTTTCAGATGAGTCGAACAGATATTGATATGCGTCGGTTGGCGTCGAAGCCGTTTTCAAAAGTAGAACAGGAATCCTGCTCTTGTCCAGCGAGACCTGCGACATTGGGTCCATGACAACCGACCGCTGAATAGGGCTTGTCAGATGTGAAATTTATTGGGGTTGGCGATGTTACAAGGCTGCTGGATGCTAAAACGGAACCTGTGCTACAGAAAGCAAGACTCGGGTTCAAAGCTTCCGAGCTTCAACGTTTGCGATGGCTTTCGGGGATGGAAATCATACACAGGTACATAGGTACATGGGTACTATGTGGGGGGGGGGCGCTCTTCTCGGCTTAACCAATCCTTCGTGAGACATCATTGCGATAAGATATGGCGGTAGAACTCTACTAAAACTCCGGAAGGGCTAGCCTTCTAGAAGCATTGTGTGTGTCTCTTTGTTATGTACGCACTGGAGCGTTGCTTACTAATAACTCTTGGACTCAACGCTCGACGACATATATCTAACCACGACACGATATTCCTTGTCCACACATTGTTGAAATCATCACGCCTACTGCCTACCCTAATCGAGTGGCCGGAGACCTCTGTCCTTTTTCTTGTACCTGATATCCATCCCTTCCTTTCTTTGAACCCCCCCCCCCCGGCATCTCCCGGGCTTCTTACGTCACCTGAGCCCATAGTGCCTTGCGCAAGAGAAACTTTACACTCAAGGCTCGTATCAAAGCCTCATACCACACTTCCCGGAACCGACATTACAGCAAAATAAGGAGGAAAACACCCCACTCAACTCAACCTTCTAAGCTGGAGTGGAACAACGGACAAAATGGCAGTGGAAAACATGCCTTCCTCTGATACGCCGCAACAGCAAGACTCGGCTGGTACTGGTACTGTGCCTGCAATTGCCGGAGCCAATGCGTCTAGTGATGCGGCTCCCAAGCATATGCCCAAGGGCGTGGTACTAGGCAAGGATGGCAAGCCGTAAGAATATCACAACAACATCCAAGAAACACGCCATGACTCGGTAGTGTAATGTGACGAGTACCCACTGACATGTTTATCCAGTTGCCGCTCATGCACCTCTTTTGCGTCGTGGGCCTCACAAACCAAGTCGTCGATCAAAACCGCTGAAAAGTCCAAGGCGGTGGTAGCCACTGCCCCTTCCATCCCAGCCGACTGCCCACCTGACGTTGAGGCTCTGGGGCGCTCTTCATGGACGCTTCTCCACAGCATGGCCGCCAGCTACCCCGAGCAGCCGTCGACAGGCCAGCAGAGTGACATGCTTTCATTTGTCAAGCTGTTTTCCAAGTTGTATCCCTGCTGGGTGTGTGCGGAAGACTTCCAAGCATACTTGGCCCGGGATGAGCCCCGTGTCAAAAGCCGCTCTGATTTTGGGCAATGGCTGTGTGGAGCGCACAACGAAGTCAATACGAAGCTGGGAAAACCAGTGTTCGACTGCTCCAAGTGGGAGGAGCGCTGGCGTACTGGGTGGAAGGACGGACGATGCGATTGATGGGGTGGGTGGGAGTTTTGGCATGCTGATTTAGGGTTAGGGTATAGACGAGTGAACGGCGGCGGGAAAACGCGGTACCTGAACCGAGCATTTGCGCAACGTTCCTGTTTTTGTATTTGTATTTATCGTGGTTTATTGATTTTTACATCTCTTGAAACTCAAAACAACCCATGACAATGCCTGCTCCAAGTATCGCGGTATTTTTAATCTGTATGCATGTAAGAATTGAATTGGAGCTCTTTGATCTCACGTCTAGCCTCGGGATAACATGACAGATACACACATTCACAGACTCGGAACTGGCCAGCGTTACATGTGAATACAGAAAGACAAAAAAAAGAAAGTTTTGGTGGGTGGTGTCCATCAGATAGAGACTTGATCTCTTGCGGCAAGTTGCGGACTGCTGCTGGCTGCAGGTCAAAACAGCCGCAGTGCTTTTCTGCAACTCAGAGAATATCATGCGTGGTCTCATCGATCACATCATGCCATACGAACATGCATCGTGAAAAAAAAATAAAAAAAAGAGCACGGCTCTCGAATAAAACTAATAGAACATTCTAGATACACCCTGCATTGAACTTGTCTGGACAATTCTCGACTGACTTCTCAATTAAGTAGTCTGATGATTCCATTTGTAGTGGGGCATCTGCAAACATCACTCCACGGCCTCTTGACTTTGTCGGCCAAACACAAGAAACATCCCTGAATCAGTTGAACCGATTCTTTTATTCATTTTTACCGCATTCTTTTATGTTTGCGAGGCTCTATAGCGCAGTGCGACTAGCTAATGCGCATATGAGGCGAAAACAAAAAAAAACAAAAGATAAGGATTATGGCAACTTATGATAGTCCTAAAGCGTAACTTCCCGGACAGGATACTGGAAGCCAGGTCCCCAAAGCCCCGAAGAACAGCCTTTGGCATGTAACTGCAACTTTTCACATTTGCGATTACACCGGCGATTGCGATTGCGATTGCAGTTACTCTTTTGGGGGTCAGTTGCTTCTCCTCAGCCGAGCCATAACTGCCACCGGCCAGTATGTATAAAGCTGTCTTGTGTCCCAGCCCCTCACCACGTTGGGGAGAGCTTATTGTTCATCATCATTCAACTCACTCACCCACTCACCCACTCACCCACTCCTCTTTAATTATTCCCCTTTCATCATCAATCCATCTCTTCTTTGAGACCTCGTTTCTTTAAGCAGCCGACTCCCTCGCTATGGATGACACTCTCGAAACCCCCGTGGCCTTGGCCGAGTACCTGTTTGAGAGACTCAAGCAGCTCGGCATCAAGTCCGTCCACGGCCTTCCTGGTGACTACAACCTGGTTGCCCTCGACTATCTGGTTGACAGTGGCCTCAACTGGGTTGGAAATGTCAACGAGCTGAACGCTGGTACGTTTCTACCTCTTCTCTTTTCCTTTTTTCTTTTTTTCCCAATACAGCTCCAAGCTCCCCCTCCTTCTCCCCTTCCCCAATTTAGCTCTCTTATTGGCTGAGCCTCCGACTCTCACTCAAGATTACCGTCTGATCACTAACTCGCTTATTCCTTTCCGTCTCTAGCTTATGCCGCCGATGGCTACGCCCGTGTGGCTGGTCTTTCTGCCCTCGTCACCACTTTTGGTGTCGGTGAGCTCTCGGCCATCAACGGCCTTGCCGGCGCCTACTCGGAGCATATTCCCATCGTCCACATTGTTGGATGCCCTTCAACCATCTCGCAGCGCTCTAACCAGCTCCTGCATCACACTCTGGGCAATGGAGACTTCAAAGTCTTTGAACACATGAACAGCTATGTTTCCTGCCACGTCGCTAACCTGACTGATGTCGTCACTGCCCCGGCTGATATCGACCGGGCTCTGCGCCAGTGTGTCCTGATGTCTCGCCCTGTTTACATCATGCTGCCCACTGATCTTACTGAGCGAAAGGTCGACGGAGCCCGCCTCAAGGTGCCCATCAGCACGGCCGAGCCGCTCAACGACCCCGATACCGAAAAGTACGTCGTCGATGTATGCCTCAAGTACATCCATCGTGCTCACCGCCCTGTAATCTTGGTCGATGCCTGCGCCATTCGTCACAACGTCATTCCCGAGCTCCAAGACTTGCTGGAAAAGACCCAGTTCCCAGTCTTCGTCACTCCCATGGGAAAGTCGGCAGTCAATGAAACCCACAAGTCGTATGGTGGTGTGTATGCTGGTGATGCCTCTAAGCCTGAAGTCAAGGAGCTTGTTGAGAGCTCTGATTTGATTCTATCTATTGGCTCGTTGAAGGTAAGATTTCCAAGACGGCCTTTTTCTTCCGTCCATGCAGTTTCGAATGGCCTGCTAATATTAAATCCCGCTTCTTTTAGAGTGACTTCAACACCGCCGGTTTCTCGTACCGCACCTCACAGCTCCAGACTATCGATTTCCACAGTGACAGCATCGTCGTCCGCTACTCTCAGTACCCTGGAATCAGAATGAAGCATGTCCTGCGCAAGATTGCCGACCAGATCGACATCTCCAAGATTGCTGCCACCTCTCTTCCTCCTAGCTCTCCCATTGCCGAACAGGCCGACACCAGCTCCGACGATGAGATTACCCAAGCTTGGTTCTGGCCTCGCATCAGCAGCTTCCTGCGCGAAAATGATGTCGTCATTACTGAGACTGGTACTGCCAACTTTGGCATTTGGGATACCAAGTTCCCCCAAGGCGTCAAGGCTCTTTCACAGGTGCTTTGGGGCTCTATTGGATGGGCCGGTGGTGCTATTCAGGGTGCTGCTCTGGCCGTCAAGGACTACAATCTCCCCTCGAGACCAATTCTGTTTATTGGCGACGGCTCGATCCAGCTGACTGCTCAGGAGCTGAGCACCTGTCTCAAGCACAACCTCAAGCCCATTATGTAAGTTTTAACCTTGGTAGTTGCATGTTGCAATTTAGCTCACATACTAACACATTTCCATAGCTTCGTCATCTGCAACGATGGCTACACCATTGAGCGTCTTATCCACGGTGAAACCGCCATCTACAACGATGTACCTACCTGGAAGTACAAGGAGCTGGTGAGAGTCTTTGGTGGCACTGAAAGCAACTCCAGAACCTACCAGGTGAAGACAAGAGGCGAAGTCGAGCTTCTTTTCGCCGACGAAGAGTTCACATCTGCAGATGTTCTGCAGTTTGTCGAGCTGTACATGCCCAAGATGGATGCCCCTCGTGCATTGGTCAAGATTGCTGAAGTCAACGCCAAGAACAACTCAAGGATGGAGTAAAGCTAGGGCGGTATTCAAGCGCTTGCAGTTTGCACGCTACCCGCTATCCATCAACTTGGTGGATGAGACTTGCTTGATTTTGTGATCTTGAGGATTCTGTCCTGAAAAAGGTGAAAATTCTCACGGTTTTGTTTTGCTTTCCCGACTATCTGTATCTCCTCCCGCTCAATTTTCTTTTTCACTCCGACAATTGTCAGAATGTTGTATAATATTTATAACCCTCTTCTATCTAAGCTTTGAAGTTTGTTGATGATGTATCATAACCCTGGAACTAAAACCCTGAATCCTTGATGGACAAGAGATCACGTGACGTATACATTTATGGAAATTTGCACGACCACCAACCAGAGACATAAGTTCTTGTTCGTTTTTACTACGCAAGTACATCCAACCACCACGAAAGCTTTTTTGTCAATTTTCGTCACGTCTATACATCTTATCAACCTTCCTGCGTTGGACACGTGGCCACAAAGTACTTTTTCCTTCAAACATTCTGCAATGGGCGACAAGAGAAAAGACGGCCCCGGTGGTGGACAACGTGGAGGCCAGAACAAAAAGAACAAGGTAAGAAAACATTGAGGGCGAGATGAAGAGGTCGGCCCGATACTGTAAAAGCCTTCGGAAGAGAGTCTGTCATGATTTGGACATTATTTCAAATCTCATGACCACAACACTCTTGATCTTTGCTCACTCAGATAACTAACATGCCGCATCAGGGGTCTCACCAAGGAAGATGGCAAACATCTCACCAAAAGAACAAGATGGCCAATCTTGCCGCTATGGGAAACAAGGTTGATGCCGGTGATGTTGGCATTTGGGTGACTTGCCAACGCAAGCTAGAGAAAAAGGCGATGAACGAAATGATTTCAATTTGTGATGAGCTATGCGAAAAGCTCTATGGCATCAGTCCACCCACAGAGGAAGAGAAGGACAGATATTTCAGCAACAAGCCTGCCAAGAATTCTGCTTCCGAGGACGAGGATGAAGACGAGGACATTGAAGCTTCCATCAAGAAAGAGCTGGAAGGCATGAAGCCTGTGCGCGGTCCCGGCACCACGCCCAGGAAGCCGCTGCGCACGACATTTCTGCCCATCAACCTGAGCTGCGAGTCAGTGTTCTTCATCCGCACTTACGCTCCTGTTGACCCCGTGGAGCTGGCATTGGCGATTTGTGAAGACGCTCGCACTTGTCAGCGACCGCGTGAACGCAAATCGCGCTATGTTAACCGGCTGACCCCGGTTTCCGGCACGTCTAAAGCAACGGAGACATCGCTGCTGGGTCTTGCTAGAGAGGTGCTGGGGCCGGTTTTCAAGCTCCGCCCTGAGGAGATTGCCGAGGAAACGGATCAACCCCAGGAGACCGAAGATGCTGCGAAGACTGAAGGTGATGCTTCCGAGAGCGCAAAGCCTGATGAGCCTATTGCTACAGAGGTCGCGACCAACACAAACATACCTGCTTACACGGTAAGTCAAGTCCCTCCCTAGGATACAGGATCCCTAGCTTGTAGTCGTTGCACTGCAACCTCTTTCATTGTTCTTGAAGAACAAGCCTATCGCCGGGATTCCTAATGCTAACATCAATACTTCCTAGTATGCCATTCGTACTTCAAAGCGCAATCATAACAGCTTGTCGACCGATTCAGTGGTCAAGAGTGTTGCTGGCCAAGTTAGCCTGCCACACAAGGTCAATCTGACGAAGCCTGATAAGATGGTCCTGATTGATCTCTTTAGAGTGAGTTCTCAATCTTCTATTTCCTATTTCATGTTTCACATCACACTTGGAGGACACAACTGACATCTTTCTCTTTCGTATCATTCAGAACATTGCCGGTATTTCGGTAGTTGAGGGTGCCGACTTTGAGAGACTCAGAAAGTTCAACCTAGACTCCATCTATAAACTAGCACTGGACGAAGCAGCTGTATCCAGAAAGGCAGCTGAGCCAAAACCTGCAGATGTACCAACACAGACTGAGGAGGAGGAGGAAGCAGAGGCCCCTGCTATGGAAGCACAGCCGGAAAGCCAGGCTCAGGATCTCACCGTACAGGAGGCTGTCACTCAGAACGTTGGGGTTGAGGACTAAGTGTGAGTCTGGATGCCTGGAACATACACTTCAGATACGGCGCAGGTTCCCGCTCAGATGAGCCCTGTCTCCGCAGTAGGGACTATATATCAGCTGTGGAATCGGCCTAACCTTTTCTTTAATCACAACATAACGGGTTAAATACACACGAGCTGAGCATCGAACTGAGTCTGAAGTACATACGCGCGTTTGCAATGATTTAAAGCTTCATGCTCTCTCCAATAGCACTTTCGTAGGACATCTTTACTTTGGTTCCCTCACCTAGCCCAGATGGCCATTCTTTCCACTTCAAAGCCGTTCTCTTCAACGTGAAACGAGACATGGCAGGACCTGATCTTGTTAGCCTTAATTGGCTACTTTGCTATGCCATTTCGTACCAACTGCTCGTAGTGGCCAGGAGTGACCATACGGAAGCTTAGAGGTTAGCCTCAAGGAAACAGCAAGGCAGACTGTCAATCTGTATCTCTTTTAATCACGTATTCGTATAAACATATAAATAGGTAGGTATACTCTACGCTGTGGTAAATCCGAATCTGATCATGTGTAGACTGTGGTACACGTTATCTTACACAGACATCTCGTTAGGCATATTGTCTGAAACTGTTTGACACGGGAACGTCACTTCTAGCCTTGTGCTGTCCCTCTCTCTCTCCTCTCTCTTATGCCGCATACGACTGTGCTTCACCAAGCCGAGGTTTTCTACTTGTTAAAGGCTGTTTATATGCTTTAGGCTATTGTGTTTTACTCATTATTGTGCTTTCCGTTGGGCCATTACGGTGACTTCTTGGGGGTTGTCTTTCTCTCTGTTTATTCGCCTCTTTCCTTTCATTCTCCATTGATGCAGAATGACCTTTATTTTTACATTTTATACGGGTTCCGAGTGTGTTCAAGGTACTATGCATGAGAGTGTCTTTTGTGCAGGATCTGACGAGGTTGGCTTATAGTTACTCATATGGATTTACTGATAGGGAAAAACAAGATACCAAGCCTATCAAATGACATTTTTGTTTTAAAACTACGCATATCAGATGAACTGGGCCTCACTTGAGAAAAACCTGTTCCTATGATGTGCTGTGATATAATTTATATGCAGTGGAATCTTGTCCTGGTAAGAAAGGACAGCCTGAAGGAAAGACTAACAAAAAACGCTCTCTCGGTCGGGCAGTCTGGCTTTGATGTTAACCGGCTGAAGCGCCATCACATGCTAATACCTCAGGTTTCCTTTAAACCAACAAAAAATGTAAGGGTGGCATAGGCATAGGGCGAGATGGCACCCTGAACAGGCGAAGTAGGGTCGCCAGTAATCACGGCTGATTCTCATTTTTTGACAAACTCCCGTTCTAGATATACACGGGGGTACTATTCCAATAGGTCCAACCAGGTCACCAAGTAAGTGTACATGCATGTGTGAGCTGGGGGGGGGGGGGGCGGGCGGACTTGAAGAAAGGCAGAAGGGTCGGCTAACCGGTGGATCCCTTTTGGAGAAATAAATTGCTAAGCGACACACCGAAACCCGGCTTATATTGACATATCTGTAGGATATTCAAAAGTCACTGCAGCCATGCGTGTGTAAAAGAGTCCATACGAAACGAAACCTGGGCAAACAAAATATGCCTAATAAAAGTGACATGTAGCATCCACCTACACGCACTTACCTATGTAACATGACTAGCGTCGACCCCCTTCTCCTCTTCCCGTTGTCATGGTTCCTTTTTGCGTAGACAGCAGAGACAAGGGAATTCCCTCATGTCGCATCGTAGAAACTCGGAAAACCCTAAGAACAGAAGGGAGGTAAAATGAGTCCCAATCGCGGAATGATTTCGAGCCTTGTTCCATTCCAAAAGTTCTAAGCTGGGTTCTAGAGAGGGAAGGAGCAGAGCAAAACTCCGATTGGTCAAATACCGCCACAGAGTTGTATATCAGACGAAAGAGGCAGACGGAGGGAAGGAGTTAACTTTGCAGCTAAAGGTTCTAGGGTGGCTAAAAAGTGGGCCCGCGGAATTAAACAGCCCTAGAGTGCGGAAACGAAAAAATGGTCAAGCTTTTTTTCGGTTGTTAGGGGATCCACTATGAACATCTCGATGAAAAAAAGGACTAGAACAATGCGCTTCCTGTACTTGTTTTCTTCATTACTGTTGATATCCCGTACTATTCCAAGTTGCAACACACCTATCTAACTGCTGTATTTTTCCCGAGATCTGGGCATGTAACTTTCGGCTTCGTGCATGCTATGCTGTGAAGTAGGGCTCACAGAAGTCGGCAGTGTGTTGTTCGATTAACATGCACAACGGAAGCCAAGAATGAGAGGCTTTGTGTCGGTACTTTGTATGCAGCATTTCTTCTCAATATAAAGTACTCACTGGTCCTTGGACTTTCAGCTTAGAACTAGCCCTCATCGGTATTCGGTTCATACCTGTCTTTCCTGTTGTAATTTGGCAACATTTCAGAGTGCGGTTCAATACCGATGAAGGTTTGGTGTTACTAGGCCTCCACAAATTAGGCCCCACACCTCCTTCCAGCGGAGTTTGACAATCAGATCATTTACCAAAGGCGGTAATGAGTGGGTACAGTTCGCTTGTTTTGGCCAATAGTAGCCCTCTGGGAGCGAGAAGCCCCACAATTATATTCCCTTGACCTCCCGCTTTTACGCATTAACCATTTTGATATTCGGATCTTGGCCAACAGTATATGTATAGAGACGAATATTTTTCTTTTGTTTGAAGGAGAGAACCTGCAACTGCTGATCAACAAGGTTGTTGCGCTATTTACAGGAGGCATGCCCGTAGGGCCGCAGGGCCGTGATCTCTCCCCCTCTCCCCTACTGATGGGGAATCCGGTGCACAATTATGGCTAGACTTGTCTCCCCTTTGCCTTGCCTGCCGACTGCTACTGAAGGAGGCACTGTGGCCATGGGCTTGTTATTGGGTGCGGAAATATGCTTCTACTAAGGAGAAGGCCTGGCGATAGGGAAAGAAGTTTGACCTGGTCTAGATAGCGCCCATGCCATGCATAGACTCGGTTGAACTGAGATTGCCCTTACTTTACTGTGTCGGCTTGCATGGCGGGCGTGAGAAACATACAGGGAAGGAAAATTACTCTTGAGCCTGAGTGATTCTTCGAGGGCCTTTGGGTTTTCTGACCAAACAGAATGCTGATCATATTGCTTGTAAGTACCCTTTCTTCACACTACTAGCTAAGAGTACTCCTCGACCCTGCGTTTGCTGCAAACAGGAGAATAGAGAGGATGAATAAAAGAGAGGTTTCCAGCTTAGTGAAAATAAAGAGAGAAAGGCTGTTAACATGGGAAATACCCGTTCATGTTCCATTCTCTGATACCTGCAGAGCAATTGCTTTGTTTTGATCCTCAGAAGGGCCTTAGCTTCTTACCTCTTCCTTTCTCGCTTGTAAGAAGTCTGGATGACGAAGCTTGGTCCTTAGCTTGGACGCTAAGAACGCATTTAACGAGACGAAGACTTCCAGGATTGATGTCCGCTGAACATGGATAGAAGACGGAAAGTCGGCAACTGCATTGTCGTCAGCTTTTCATCAGGACAGGAGAAGAAAGATTGGAAGAAGTGTGGCTTGACGTTTTAATAAGGCATTTTATATATACAGCTCTTGCTATTTCTCAGGTCGCCTCTGCAGTTTCCACGCTCTGCAATTGCTCAACATCATGCCTGTATGTTTGTCGTGCTTGCCATTTCTTAAGGGACACGACTGAAGAATAGCACCTTCGTAAACCTTGGGATTCTAGAGTCTTCTGCCTACCTATTTCATCGAGACTCCCCACCACCAGCCCATCATCTCCACAGCTGCCTTCTTCCCACTTGTCATCATCTCTCCTGTCTCATCAAAGCTAGTCAGTCATCTGGCCCCGCGACAAATCTTCTCAAGAATATGCACATGGTGCCCCCTGCTTGTGAAAACCGCATCAGCTGCATTTTGGCCGGCCTGCCACTCTCTCCTCCTGAGCTAGGCTTGTTACATTGCATCGCCAACTCTGGCCTCTCCACTTAGCCCACACAAGAGCTGCTCCGAGTGTTCCCACAGCGCTGCAATAGCGACATCACAGGCCCAGCAAGGCGTACGACTTTGGATGGTTTGTCGTCTCGCTAAGAAAGCAGAAACGTACATCACTCACGGTAATCACGACAAAGATTACAAAGACAACTGCGACTGCGACAGCGACAGCGACAGACCCTTTGTACTGCCAGCTGCCCCCTTCACTCGAGGCTGACCTTGGAATCTATACTCGGCATAGGCTGATCCTTTTTTCCCCCGTCTACAGTGGTGCTCAAGAAATCTGTGCTCACCCTACTATCGTCGTGTACCTCTTGTATACTTGTCGAGTCTCTATCGATTCCCGATTCGTTCGCTTTTCATCCCAGTCGAAACTGCGGCTTCACTTTACTTCCAGCATACTGTGTACAAGCAGCAGGAAAGCAGCCGAGTCTCTCTATCTCATTTCATTCTTTGTCAGCCAACACATCAACAACTGCCACACTTGCGAATTGCCTTGGATACACAGCACAGATTCCCCGTCCGCTGTTTCCCCCCCTCTCTTCCTCTTTTTGTTGTTTTGACAGCCCCTCCCCTCCCTCCGTCCTTGCTTCCCGTTTCGCTTGGATCAACATCTCTTGAAGGAGTCCAACTAGTTATATGTTGATATCTGTACGTTGCATCCTACTGTCTATTTGTCTGGCCGCCCGCTTGCCTGCTTACACTGCTCCGTTTCCTCTTCCCTCTCCCCCCTTCCTCTCCCC
>JAXHKQ010000489.1:0-15636 GCA_038407185.1 Chalaropsis ovoidea
TATAGTGTCGTTCTCAGAGGTTCAGTGGCGGACACATACTGCGACGGATTCAACATGAAGCAGACGAAATTTGAACTGCTCCATTTAACGCCCGCTGTAACACCTTATCCAAAAACTACCTTAATCCCAAGATCATCGCTCACCGTCCGCCACAAGTCTTCTTCAAACTTGTTCTTGGGCACGTCCAACACCAACTGACTCTTAGCCTCAAGCCTCTCTGCGGAGCCCTTCTCGGCCATGGCATCAGCTCGCTTCCATACCTCTTGCACAATGGTCCACGCGTGCTGGATGTTCACCATGCCCTGGCGGCGATCGACAGCCAGGAATGCCTGTCTTGCGAGATCGCGGTCGGCTGTTTCGGAAGCTTCGCATGCTGCGACAAAGAGTGGCCAGAGAAGTGCGCTCATCGGCCCGGCATTCTGTACGGTGCGCATGCAATGGACAAGTGCTGCGTGTGCGTGTCGCTGGACAAGCGGGTGGTCACGAGCGCAGCCATATATGCTCCGGTACAGGAAGACAGAAGCACTGTGGCGGTATGCTAGGGCGTTGTTGAGGATAGACCGCACGCGACCCTGGGCAGGATGCAGAGCAGTAGCAGAGTCTGTTGCAGTGACGACAGAACCGGACGCGGAGGATGAGGCATCGGGGGAGAGATCTGCCATGGAGCAGCCACCGGGAAGATCAGGCTGCCATTCTTCAAGTGCCGTTTCAATAGCTGCAGAGCCAGTCTCGAATTGGGCCTTGAGGATGGGGACCGAGGAGGTGCTCTCCGCGCTGATAGCAGCTGCAAGATCGCGCTTGAGGCCTTGAAGAGCCGAAAGGCGGTGGATGATGGGCCACAATGTAGTAAACATTCCCAGCAAGGAATCGATGCTGTTGTTCGTCGGGCTCGGCGTTGAATTTAAGAAGTTGGAGGCAGTATCGAGATAGGAGTGGCTGAGCGGAGCACGCCCGAGAGAGAGCGCGGAGATTACATCGTAGAATTTGAAGGCCTAGTGAGATGTTAGAGATCAGAAGGGATTAAGATATGGCAAAAGACAGTACTGACCCGTTCCAGGAATTGGTCGGTGGCATCGGGGAAGACAGGTGACTGATGTCGAGTTGTCATCACCGTCAAGGCTCCCCGCAGATGGTCATCAACAATGCTCGAACGGCCCTTTTGCACCAACTATTTCCACTATGTTAGCATATGCGACTATGAGAAAAAAAAAAGGGCGCAGGGCACTTACGACTTCGTAGTATATGAGAAGCATTATAGATGCTAACAGTTCATTTCTATCGGCCTTTTCACCTTTCGCAATCAGCTTTGCTAGACCGGTAATAACCTGGCGATGGAAGAAATCCGACGTCTCGCTAAACTCCACGCCTCTGTGTTCGAGATGGGCGCTGGCAAGAGCATACACGGCATTGGTGACCACGATGCTGCTATGGCATAGAGGAAGCACTAGCTGTTGGAATGGGTTCCCGCTGTCCTCTTTGAACACGAGTAGGTGTGAGAGCACATTGCAGAAATGGTCAATGAGGGCACGGCGGTTGCGAAGGTCGGAGAATTCGAAGAAACTGGGCAGGTTGAAGTCGAAGCTGATGTGTGGCTGCTGGTGGTACTGGTGTTGAAGTTGGGAATCATAAGATAGTGCTGGGTAAGAAAGCTCGGAGCAGGTAGAGGAGATAGATCCCCGCTGTTCACGTTCGCCGTTCCGTGAGAAATGGACATGGGATTGCGAGTGAGTATGTGTGGACACCAGAGCGAGATCTTGTTCCATACTGGGCCCCAAGTCTGTCCCGATCAGCATGTCATCTGCACTGCTACTGCTGCCAGTGCTACTTGAGTCGAGGGTTGCATCGTCTGGGCTATCAATCATGGGAAGATCAAAGTCGAAGCCGAGAGATTCAATGCCAGGAAAGGTGACAGAGTCCAGCTGAGCAAACGACATCATTGCCGCGTTGAAAATGTCGTTATTTGGCGAGATGAGAGGCATGTCGACGTGCTCGGCTTCTATCTGCTCAGCATCTTGGTCATCAAACTCGGTATCTATGGCGATCTCGACCCTCTGCGGCATTCGTGATGCCGCGGGGATATCTGGTGACCATTTGGACGGCGAGTGGGGCGGGTTCAAGGATGGAGTTGACGTTGAGGCAGTAGTCGTAGTTGTAGTGGGAATCATGGACGGTGTGGTTGGAGCTTGTGGCAGGGCGCTGGTCTGAGGCACAGCGGGGCGCTCAACAGCGGTCGAGGAGCGTCGGCGGCGGGAGGCATGGCTTATAGACTGGCGGGGGTTTGAGGACGATGCTGCAGCAGTCGGAGTTGAAGCCGAGTCAGGGGGACTTGACGAGGAAATGGGGTCGGTTGAGTTTGAAACTTCGTCGCGGCGGCGGCGCTGGCGTGGTCTGATGGGCTCGTAAACGCAGTCTTGGCCCTTTTCTAGGCAGCGGGCGCACTGGGGGCGAACTTCGTTGCATTTCTTCTTCTGTTGGGAGTCAAGAAACGGGGTTAGCCTTGGTGCGGCGTTTGTTTGGTTTTGGTGCTTGTGTCGATGTTGATGCGTCGGCCGTACCTTGTCTTTGCTAGAGAGTGAGGGAGAGTCAGTTATCGTGATAATGCCGAAGAGAAGAGGGGCCACATACCAGTAAACGCAGCCTATCAAACGCAGGGAAAAAAAAGATCACCAGCCAGTCAGCGTTTGTTCTCGTTCCTTCCATATCGGTAACGGATATTGTGTGGGTTTGCTTTGTTTCGCACCTGCCGTCCAGAGCAGGCAGTGCGGGGCGGGGCGGGAGTTTCCAAGTAATCTCCAACTCACCAGATCGCGATCTTTTTTTGGGGATCTTTGCAGGTGCCAGTCGAGTGTAGAGAAGCATGTTGGCGGGTGGCTTGGGAGAGAAAAGCATCAGATGAGAGTTGGGCGGCGGTCTAGTTGGTGGTGGTGAGAAGTGGAGGCAAGTAAAGGCTGGGAGAAGCCAAGTCAGTCAGTTCGTTAAGAAATTAATAATACTCGTATGGTTTGATAATGGCCAAAAGAAACCAAGACTCTTTTAGAAGGAAAGGAAACCCAAATCGAGGGTCCGGCTCGGGCTTAAGTACTGTACTGGCCGTACCGCAGGCTCTGGTTTATTCTATTATATCTGAATTTATATCGTGTCTCTGAAAATGTGATCTCAAACCGGGTCAGACCTAGACCGGCAGGTCACGATGTCCCGTGTACTCTTCTCTTCCCCTTCCTGGCCGAGCTGGCCGCCTGTTGAATTGGGTGGGTTCTTTTGTTCCCTCATGCTCAACTCTTTACGTCAATTAACTGCGCTCGTGCAGATGCCCCTTGTAAACAGAAAGCAAAGCAGACAGGCATGGGACATGGGCCATGGGGCAGGGCATGGGAGAGAGGGAGCCACAGGCCGCGGCCCAGGGTTGGCTTCTTGTTTGGCTTTCTTTGCCTTTAGCTTTGGCCCAGCTTCTCTGCACTGAGACTCGCTCGGCCTGTTCTGTCTTCTGTCTTCTGTCAAGTCGGGCCAAGAAAATGGAGGGCGGAAAAAGGAGCCAAACTAAGCTTTCACGCTTTTGGGGGAGAGAGCCCAAGGATGGAACAAGGGCAGGTGGAGAAAAGAGACAAAGTGAGGGGGTGGCGTGGCGTGGCGGTAGCGTTTTGATTTGTACTCCATTTTCACCCACTCCACGTTTTGGACGTTGGGGAAGCCCAAGACGCCATTTTCAAAGCGCAGGCAAAAAGCCATCTTGTGCTGTGAAGAAAGCACTGGCCGGCAGAACAACGACAGAGCTTCTCTTTGGCTGGCGAGAAATATGTAGATCACGGCTTTGGCAGAAGCATTGGTGCAACGGTAAACGAACAGCCAAAGGCAAAGGCAAAGCCGGCCTGCTATAATAACAGCCGCGATATTAACTCGACTTCTCCATAAACGGCGTCTCTCCCCACTGCCCCTTGTCAACTTCCCCGGATTTTCAAAGCGCCGCTAGCGATCCTCATCCCAGCACAGTGTAGCACACACGGACCGCGACAAATTCGAGTAGGCGGACCTCTAGTCTCAGAACAGGCCAGGGCTGGGCGTGCACTGCAGGCAAAGGCTCGGCTAGCATTGCAGGCAAAGGCTCGAAACGGCGTGTTTTCTACAATACCTACTTTCCTGCTTGCAGCACAAGCAAAAGCCGCAGTCCTCGCGCATGGATGCACCAATACACCGGCACTGTTGTGCGTACTGTGTGACGGTATCTCAGAGCAGCGCTTTATTACTTTGTCACATGACTGCAAAACTGCACTGAGTACATATGAGTACCAGCCTGTCTCTTTGCTGCCCCTTCCCTGTCTCCATCTCCGCCTAGCTCTGCCTGTCTCAGTCAACGGCCTCTAGCTTGTATGCTTCCTTTTTCTGTGCTCTCTCTGTACATACATGCCCCATTTCCCCAACTCCCCCCAATGTGATGTTGCTCGGGCCTTCACTCGGTGGTTTATTGTCTTAATTAGCAGTCAACCCCGCACACACCTTGCCCTGTCGGTTTTCCAGGCTTTGCGCTGGCTGGCTGGCTGGCTGGCTGGCTGGCTGGCCTGCCTCTGGGAATATTTGGAGTCGATATAGCTGCCCCCATCCCTTTGCAGCAAGCATGTGACCCAAGTGCAGAGGCGGTCGAGTGTTGGTGTGGTGTGGTGTGGTGTGGTGTAAATGCATACACATATGAGTATGTGGTACAGCCTGCATAGAGGCTCATCACAGCTACTCCAACCTTTGCACTGATAATGAACACTGCTCCTGATTTTCTGGCGTGTTTCCTTGTTGAACCGTCTGAAGAGATGCTTTGCTTTAGACAGCCTGAGCCTATAGTCAACACTCCCCTAACCAAGTATCATCATCACCATCTCCAACAGACTCATACAGCCCATCTAGCCGTTTCCTGCGCCCTCCCCTCCCCTTTATTTATTCAGCCAGCGTCCGTTCATCTGACATAAGAAAACTATCGTTTCTCTAGCCTTCAGATTCCTGGTCAATGAGACCCCAAGTCTACATGTAGTAACAAGCGCGCCAATCACAGGTCAGAGCACCCTGTCTGTCCTTGTTTGTTTTTTCCCCACGATTCATGCCATGCCATGCCAGTGGTTGACTGCACTGCATCTCCATACATACGAGCGAACAGACAGACAGACAGACAGACAGACAGACAGACAGACAGACAGACAGACAGACAGACAGAACAGCCCTGCCCGTTCTTCACGATATTTCTTCAAGATTGGAGGCTTCTATCATGACTCCGCCTTTCCTATTACAAGGGTCGTCTGCACCAAGTCCACAGGGGCTCTTCTTGTCCATTCTAGTCCTCTAGCCTGTAGTGAAAGGTGAGAAAAAGGATCTAGATGCTTCTAAACTTTCAAGTTGTTCTCCTCCGTGTCTCCAACAGCCTCAACAACATTTGCTACCCACCAACATCACCAAGTGTCGATGCTGTCTTGGGGACATGTCTCATCCCTTGTCTTTCCCTACTGCATCTCAACCAAAGTCAAAGAGCTTATTCGCTTTCTTTCGTGAAACACTGGGAAGTAAGCCAAAGACAGACTTAGACTCAGGGGAGGGAGGCGCTTTGTATTAACCCTTAATACTAACCCTTGATACACACTTACTCATCGAACCCTCCATGTCACCTATTAATAGTGCTCGAGATCCAAACATCAGCCACTGCTTTTCCAAAGAGGAAAGGAATTACGCACCGTGATTCTCACGACTTGTAGCTTTGCAGGCAACGTACTTTGATTGGTGGTACGTCGCACGTTAACCATGGCAAAGCCCGTGCCATCACATCCGTCAAGGTCTAGGCGTTGTAATGTTACATACAGACATGCCGACATGTTGTGTACATGCGTATGTATGTACGATGTTTATCTTCACAGTACCACAGACTTTACAGTAGTCAGCAAGTGTTATTACAACCGCCAATCAGCCTGCACCGCCTCACGAACAGCCGGAGGCGGTGCCGCGCGAGGCTCAACCGAGATGTACATATATCCGGAGATCACAGCCCTTTTGCACAACCGAACGCCTCACCAGCAGTGGCATGATATCCCTCATACACAGTAGTTGGACGCAAAAATAGACCAACTGTGCAATCAATACAACCCTAAAGCAACTCGTCACATACGTGCCTTTCGGTAGACTGTGAAAAAAACGCCCTGTGTGATATTGGTGTTGCGTCGTACTTTGGACTCCTCGTGCGCCTCTTCGCAAGGTCCGGAGTCGTGAGGTGAGACGAGAGGCAAATGTACTTGTCGGTCTCTGCCTTCTTGCCCTGCGGCCAGATCATATGTAAAGCTGCCACCATGCTCTCTTGCTGTTGCTGCCCGGGCCTTGGTCTGCTGGTCTGCTGGTCTCCTCTCCTTTTCGTCTCCTGGTAGCAACTCTGCAAGAATCTGCATCTACATCATATACCAACCGACCTGCTCTCCACCGATATATATACCACCATCTCCAACAAGCCGACTCGCCATGCACAGCCGGATATTGACTCTCGCGCATCTGGCACTCAATGTTCTTGTCGTCCAAGCTCTTGTGATTAGACAAGAGAGCACGCACAGAAGCCCCGAAGCCTTCGTGGCCACAGCATCAACCAGTGGGATATCTACTGATACTGTAGCCGCCATCACGAAGCCCCGGGCCGCTGCCGCAACAGACGACAACATCAGTGAAACCATGAGAAGCAACAAGATGAGCAACGCCGCCATTATCGAGATCGCCATGGGCTCGTTGGCCATCACAGTGATCATTGCCACGACCATATTCATCATCTATAGCGTGCATAGAGCCTCGTATCTGCAGCACTGCCAGGCCTGTAGAAGAACATGCGAAGAGAAAGCATCGGATTCGTCAACAGTAAGGGCAAAGCTTGGCTCGGCTTGGAGCTGGCGTGACTCTCTGCTCAAAGCCAGGCCGTCACTTATGCGTCATCAGCAATGCACTCCCTCTGCTGGCGATGGAGAATGCATCTCCCCTCTTGCAAACCAGCCGCCTGGTACTGCAAGAAGCACCTTTCCACGGGGCTTGCCGTATAGCTCTGTACCTCAAAGCTCTCCTAGCACCGAACAGCCCGTGGCTCCTGCATCAACCACCACGGCACAAAGGAAACAACGAAGCACGCCTTCTCAAAGCGAGCGACGCCCACAGGTGCGTTGGGCCTCACGCCAATACCCTGCGGAAGCCGTGTATACACGCAATATTGGTAGCGGCGAGTCTGTTGTACCGTTGCGACAGATGGCAATGCCACCGGTAGAGTCGGAGCACGAGTCGGACATATCGAGTGCACTTAGAGATGGTCAGGCAGAGTTGTTGGGTCGGCAGGTGTATCTGATCACCGACAGTATTGTGGAGATGCCACCATCAGATAATCAGAGAGACTCGGGTGAGTCTTCTGTTGGGCATGGAGATAATGTATACGATGGTCCATTTGCAGACATGGACTTGAGCTTGACCGAGGACGAAAAGGAAGATGACTTTATTGAAAGTCCGATATACTATGCCATATCAAAGGGGGCAATGTTTTAGATGCACAGCCACAAGGAAATAAACAGCAACAAGATCGCTATCGTTAAAACGACGGAAATATCCAGGGTATCGCTCTTCTTCTTAACACGTGCTCATTTGGTATCCCCAGCAGCCGATCACCACCTTCTGCCGTGCGGATTAGCGCCCGGGAAGTTGTTCCCTTCTTCGGCCTGACTCGGAAATCCCCAAAAGCGCCTCTGCGTGCTTGTTGGGTTCGTCCCCGGGAAGTTGTTGCCGTGTTCCTCCTCACGGTCGCCCGGCTTTCCGCTGTGATGGTCTGCCTCTGCAAGGCCATCTTCCAAGGCAGCGGATGCCTCGTCACCGGGAAGCGCAGCATATGAAGACGCCTCACTCAAGTTTCGCTCTGACCACAGCCGGGGGCTCATGCCAGGAAAGTTGTTTAGTTCACAGGCTGGGTTGAGTCCCGTGAAGTTGTTGTTGGAGTCACTGGAGCCCGCGGTAGTGCGTGGGTTTGTCCCGGGGAAATTGTTGGTAGAGGAGTCAGTCGCATTGGATGGCAGCTTGATATTGATTCCCGGAAAGTTGTTGCCGGCTTCAATGGGGCTGTCGAGGGACTCTGGATGCTGGTTTTTGTTAGGATGCACGGTCTTTGAGATCATACCGGAGATCTTGGAGCCGCTGTGGAAGACATGTTAGCTGTTGTTAAGCGGATGATTTGATACCGCCAGGTCGGGCGTTTACTTACAGCATGGTGGCCGTGGGGTGGGAGCTGTGGTTGGGTATAGAGGCAGCCATATGGGTGGACATGGATGAAGATGGGCAGTGATTTATATGTGTATCGGTGGTTGAGATGTAATATGATAATGTGACGTAAGAGAGAAAAGCGGCAAAGTGAGTGTTCTATGAGGTACTACACAGTAGACTTTTACACATGTACTATAGTTGAGTTCCTCCATCATATCCTACACTGGGCAGACCCTCTGGTTTATATATCACCCTTCTCAGGCCACTCGATATCGTTGCTTCACATCCGCCATGCGCCCAACTCTGCGAACTCCCAGCTTTTCTGCGTGCTGGCGCGAGAATAGGGCGAGCAGGCTGGAACACAGGTCGCGGCTTACGCTGTTCTAGTTGGCTATCAGGTTAGTGAGAGCCCGAATTCCTGTGTCACCGATGCAACTCCGAGGTATTTGCGAGCGCCCGGGAATAACGCGACAACCGAGAACAATGACAAAGAACGGGCCTATAACGTGATCCGACATTCTAACTTTCTAACTCGTTGCATTATTAGCACAATGTCTCAGTGTTTGTGATGCTCTCGTCGTTGTATTTCGTCCGGGGTTTCGGGCTCTATGGGTACAAGGTGCAAGATGCCGAGCCTAGCCCCGAGACGCGTTGCACAAGCCTGTAAAGTACGGTGATAGCCGCCGCCTCTGCTGATCGCCAGACAGCAATTCCGCTTCATTGACGTCGCCGTTGTGATCGTCACAGGCGGCGGCCGATTTTGAACAGACGAACAATCCTTCCCGCTGTAAACTTCGGGCCATCGATTTTGTGCTTTGTGCCAATTGTTCTGGAATCAGCTGGACCAATGAGCGTCGTTGTTGGATTCCTGGCCCTATGTGGGGCCGTCTGCCAACAGAATAAGTGGAGACAGGCACCAGCCCTGATCCAGACAAGCCCCACTCCGAGTCTGCGTCACTGTGTCCCAGAAACTTGTATATTCAAGCCGAATCAACCCGCCATCTATCAAGTCAACTAATTATGCGTACAAAAGACACGAGCAACACCCAATCAACCATCCATCGCCTTGGCCTCTTCGACTAGAACCCGCCGTCTCTACGGCCAACACGCTGCCTCGCCGGCTTCAGTCAGAATGGCCCGAGTCCTATACACGGCGTGTATGCCTGGTCCATCTTCCCATACGATCGGAACGGAATCAGTCGGTGGGGATTCACGACAGGCCCGGCGGTCGGCAGCGAAAATCTGCCATTTGATAAATCAATGCGTGCCATTGTTTCTGTTTCCGACTCGGCCAGAGCCAGGTTGTTGATGAAGCCCCCTCGTGCATAGACTCTGCACATGCTGATGATGTTGAATGGGAGGCCCTCGACGTACACTGCGTTGTTTAAATGGCAAGCCACTGGCTTGCCATCTGGCGATACCAGGTGTACCGTAACGTCACCGGCAATGTATCCGTCGCTCGCCATTGCGGCTCGCGTGCCCCTCTCGCTTTCACTGACGGCCACGTGAACAGGTCGGATGGTGCTGTAATTTAGCCACTTGATATCATTGACTGCGTGCACATTTGACTGCGAGCAAAGCACCCATTCGTCATGGCCGTCTCGAGGGTCGTTGTAATTGGACATGTGAGGCGAGTATGGGATCGAACTCCCCCACTGACGCCGCTCAGTGAGGCGCTTGAGATCGTTGGGCGCAAGGTTTATGCTCGTGATCGACATGATTCGTCGGGCGTGGTGGGAAATAGCAACCGGGGCTGACGATAGCTGGCCGTGACTGAGGAGAGACTAATCGAGCTACAAGCTAACAGACACTTGCTTTTAGCTATCAACATGATCGAGCTCGTCTCCGATTTACTCTGAGGACGCAAAGTACATATATACAACCTGTCGCCATTTCGTCGGATGATCTCCTGCAGAGTCCCTAAACAGGTGCATGGAGATGGGATGAAAACAAAGCACTATCTTGTTATGTACATTGTACACTAGACTACCCTGCCAACGTCTTCTCACAAACACACTAAAGTCACCCGCACCTTTGTTTCCCCCACGAGACATCGACTTTGCTCTGACTACGGCAGCCAGCAAGTAGGGTTCGGAATCAAGCCCGGTCGCACCATCACGGATAGCTGCCTCATGTGTGGCGCAACGAGAATACGGTTTGCCCCATCGTGGGTCAAAACATAGCCGACATTTCCTGGATGGCGCGAGGTCATCCGGAAAGTCCCCTCGACAATATTCTGTGGTGACTTCGCGTCGTACATAACCTTGCGCAGAAAGTACATCTTGGTCCCGTGATCTCTCATGTCCAAGGCTGAGAGAATGGCATCTCCCATCCAGACCTGCCTTCCACTCTCGTCGTACCATGTCACAATGGTTTCGGGGATGAGCCACTTGGGGCTGTTCACCACGTGGTAACTAAACACTGGCTGCAGGCTTATCTCCCAGTCGTCGGCACTCAAAGGCCAGGTGCCCTTGAATAGCGCCAGTGCTTGTTCCATGCTCGTGTTTGGAGGCCACGCATCATCATCCTCGGGCCCTAGCTCGAAAAAGAACGGGCCTGGGTTCTGCGCGGTAGGCCACGCTATCCCGTCGTCATAGGGCTTATCTATAGCATACTGTTCTTCATTTGGCCGGGACTGGGGATAGTACCCTTCGCTGTCATACACCGCCCCACTGTCGATGCTGGCGGTGCTCGAGGGTGGGCTCTGACTGTGAGACTGGGCGCGAGAAGGCCCGGGGTCTGAGGTTGGGTGAGCGTCGACTGCTACCTCATCGGCGGGAGGGCCATAGCGAATGTTTTCGTCGTCTCGGATGAGATTCGGGGCGGAAATGTTGTCTGTGCTCATTTCAGGTTTCTAGCCGTGTTGGGTATTTGGAGGAAAACACCAGCAACTGAAGCTAATGTCCTGAGGTCGCGATGCTGGAAGCAACTAATGTTCAAAGAAGAAGGGAAAAGGCTGCCGCGCCACGGCTGGTGTCTATATTTTGTTCATTCGTTTTATCTTGTACGACAGACAGCACATTGTTATTTGGCAGTAATCTATAGGCGTAGGCGTCAGGGTGGATGACTATTCGCCTTGCCTGGATTGATACTGAGGCCAGGTAGTGTAATATAGCAGAGCTGCTGGGCAAACATCAGGCTTTGTGATCTTGCTTGGCTTCTCATCGGCCAGGCCAGTTCATAGCCTTCCAACTTCAACAAGGCAAACATCCCATAGAAAGCTGATCTCCAACACAGTGTGATTAACATTTTCTACAGAGACTTGTCTCGCGATACTCCAAAAGTCTACACTAGAACGCCCTCTAGTACTACAATCTTTCCCACGTTTCAAACGCACATTGTAGGTGCTTTGAGTCTCGTTTCTGTAGCTTACATCACTATATGTCTCAAATGCGGCCGCCCTTTTCCATAGTTCGTGAGCCTGGTAGCCCACAACAAGGCCCTGTAAGTAAATATTAGGCTTAAATCTAAGAGCTCATTGTCTCTTCTCATCTCTACAAAGCCATACTGCATCCTACCACCAACAGTGCAGAACCTAGCTTAAGGGCACACTTTGGCACTGCCATACGCTCACCACAGCGACTAAGACTGCAACGCTTGAAAACGCAGTGTATCTGACTGATTGTCGCATTGTCGTGGCCTCATATCACCATTATTCCTTCGCCAAATAACACCATGGTTAGAACAGGGCGTTGCGCTTTGAGGTAACACGAGATACTATTGTTGTAACCCTAAGTAGACAACAACTCCAAAACCCTAGATGATCACATAACACTGCAAATACGCGTTGCAATGTGACCATCACTCAACACTCCAAAGCCGCAAAATCACCAGCTAGCTATTCCCGAGAAAGTATTTCATATTCAACCATCTATCCATTCATTCATCTCCTTATTCTAGAAAGCTTGTTCTTCTCATATTCTCACACCTGGAATCACCGTTAGGAGTCGGTCCCATAAAACCCGGGCCTCTCGTAGCACAAGGATTCCGATAAGATACCGATAACGATAAGAATTTTGGACCCGAATTTTTTTTCTCATGTCCAATGTTATCGATCGCAAGCGCAGAAGAACAAAAGAAGCCCAAGTTCGCAAAGAGACATCCCCACCACATTATCACTTGTGCAGTTGGGCTGATAGTTCTTTTTTTGCTACACATTCACCACCGCCAAACTCTTTCGACATGGTGCTTAAGAAGCAAGCAGCTGCTTTGGAGAAGCACGAGGCCGACTTGTAGGACTGCCTTTCTTTGCTTCATAGGCCCACGACATGGTGCGCCTTTCGAATATTTTCTAACTCTCTGAATAGTGCTACGTTGCAATGGAAGATTCGCCGTGACCCCAAGTAAGTACACTCAACTGCCTCAGACTATACAGAAGCTCTCTCTAACATCGCCTCCCCCATTAGGTCCTACAAGGAGGACTTCCTCAAGCAATGGGAGCAATACGAGGCCCAGCGCGAGATCTTCCTCGTCTCGCCGTCCACTGCCACCCCCGACTCGATCCAGGGCTTCCACGACATCATCGACCTGATTGCCCACGTTGCCGACTGCTACCCCGAAGATACCGCTTCGTTCGCCAATGACCTCAAGACCATGCTGTTGCAGCACCACAAGCTGCTGCACCCCGAGCTGCGCGAAAAGGCTGTGGGAAGTCTTGTTCTGTTGCGCCGCAAGGACCAAATCGATTCTTCAAGCCTGCTCACCACCCTGTTCCCCATTCTGGTTGAGTCTCCTAGCAAGACTCTGCGTAGCTTCTTGTTCAACAAGATCATCAGCGAACTTCGTAACTCCAACTCCAAGTCTACCAACCACCCCCTCAACCGGACGGTCCAGGCCGTCATGTACAATCTGATCATGGCTGATCGGTCTTCTCCCAAGGCTCTCTGGGCTGTCAAGATTACCCGTGAGCTGTGGAAGAGACAGATCTGGACCGATGCCAAGCCTGTGGATGTCATGAAGGAGGCTTGCATATCTACAAACGAGAAGGTGGTCACTGGCGCTGTGCGCTTCTTCCTTGGTGGCGATCAAGAACGCGAGGCCATGGAAGACGAGGATAGTGACGCCGAGACAATCGATCTCAAGAAACTACAGCATCAGATGGGCATCAACAAGAAGTCCAAGAAGAAGTCCAAGCAATATGGCAAGGCCGTGAGCAACGTCAGGAGACAAGAGGCGAAAAAGAACAAGCCCCACCCCCTCAACTTCTCAGCCCTGCATCTGCTGCATGACCCCCAGGGCTTTGCCGAGATCCTCTTCGACAAGCACTTGCAGAGCTCCAAGGCCAAGCTCTCGCTTGACAGCAAACTTCTCGTTCTTCAGTTGGTTACTCGTCTGGTCGGTCTGCACGAGCTTACGGTCATCTCCCTCTACTCTTGGTTCATCAAGTACCTCACCCCTCGCCAACAACAGGTTACATCTTTCCTGGCCTGTCTGGCACAGGGTGTGCATCAGTTTGTGCCACCTGATGCCGTGGAGCCTCTAGTCCAAAAGATTGCCAACGAGTTTGTTTCCGAAGCGTCTGCTGCCGAGGTTGCTGCTGCAGGTCTCAATGCTATTCGCGAGATTTGCGTCAGACAACCTCTTGCTATGAGCGATACTCTTCTCCAAGATCTGGTCCAGTACCGCAAGAGCAAGGACAAGGGTACTATGATGGCTGCCAAGGGTCTTTTGTCACTATTCCGTGAAGTCGATGCCGAGCTACTAGCCAAGAAGGACCGTGGAAAGAATGCTACGATGGGTATCCGCAGTGGCGAAATCAAGAAGCGCAAGTTTGGTGAGCAGGAGGCTGGCGGTATTGAGGGTCTCGAACTCCTTGAACAGTGGAAGGAGGAAGAAAAGGAAAGAAAGCGGGCTGCCAAAGAGGCGAAGAAGCAGGCCGAGGAGGCCGAGGAGGAGGGTGGCGAGGGCGAGAAGAGAGAAAAGCGCATCAAGATTGACGACTCTGATGATGAAGGCGAAGACGGTTACAACTCCGACGACTGGGAGGTGGAATCCAATGACAGCGATGGCTCTGGAGGCTGGATCAACGTCGACCACTCGGACGACGAAGACGAGCCGGCTCCGAAGAAGGCCAAAACCGACGGAGAGAAGGCCGAGGAAGAAGATGAAGACGAAGACGACGACGACGACAAGCCCAAGTCTCTTTCCAAGCTGGCTACTACAACCATTCTTACGCCTGCTGATCTGGCCAAGCTCCAGGAGCTCCGTCTGCAATCCCAGATGGAAAAGGCATTGGGCCACAACCACCAGAAGCGCAAGGACGCTCAAGATCGCCATCGCGACGAGGGTCTGACTGCGGAACAAATTGAGGCGCCGGCCAAGCTCAGAAAGTCGACCAAGGAGGAGCGTGTAGCATTGGCTGCCGAGGGCAAGCCCAACCGCGAGGAGCACAAATCCACCAAGGCCATCCGCAAGTCCAAGAAGGAGGCCGAGGGCAAGAGTACGACGAACAAGGACAAGGCGCGCAAGAAGAACTTCCTGATGACGCTAGGCAAGGCCAAGTCGAAACAAAAGCGTAGTTTAGTGGAGGCCAAGAAGGTCCTCACGGGCCACATCCAGAGAAGCAAACGTGGCGGCAGACGGGCCAACGGTTCATAGAGCCAGCCGGGGTGGAGGCGAGCATAATTTTATGCAAGGCAAACAAAAAATATGTTGTAATTCATATACATTAACGTGTTAATTGTGCGGTGCCGTGTTATGCTGACTTATGCTGTGTACATGACTATGTGGCAAAATGTATCACGTGACGTGTGGAAAAAGAAAAACAATATTTCTGTCCAAAACGTGCAACAAAAACGGCCGTTTTTGGGACGTTGAAACTTAGCTCCGTTTGGTCGGCTCTGGTTTTGCTTCAAACGTGGTGTAACCCGAAAAGGGAAGCCGCCCCACCGTTCCTTCCCCACAAGTTTTCATCCCAAGGCCGGCGTCTTAAGCTTGACATCCAACGACATGTCTTTAACAGTTTGGCATCAAGTCACCCCTCCATTGAATGAAATTGTAGGAAATTTGCAGAATATGTGATACAGGGCCATCCCCGAAGGATATCTGACTCATTCGCTTTCCAACGGTGTGCGTAAAGCTTGCTTCGCATGTAGTCCACTAACATCACGTTACCGGGCCGTTGCGATTCGTTGCTGTATATACGCTCTTGCCCCCTTTGGTACTCTGACAGTATCAATTTGAGAAATATCTCTTATGCGGGGGCTTCCTCTGGTTGAGGCCATTTCGGCCGACCTCGACGAAGTCCTCCACCGCCTTCTCCCGGGAACCGAACTCAAGCTGCCTGTCAGATTGAGCATGGGCTCCTTGTGTAGGGATGTCTTGGCGGCCTGTTCTTTTCTGTTCTTTTGCTTCTTTTGTCATCTCCCTTGCGGGCAGAAAAAACAGGGGGCAGAAAACGAG
>JAXHKQ010000490.1:0-15613 GCA_038407185.1 Chalaropsis ovoidea
AGCTTCTCCACACCTTGCAGCACGCGGTCGTCGGCCTCGGCAGCGCGCGCGACCAGCAGCGCCAGCGCGGCCGCCGCGCCGTCGCCGCTGGCCTGCGCGTCGCCGGCCTTGTGCTCCGCCTGCGCCTGCACGCGCTGCAGCTGTGCGTGTGCGGCGGCGAGGGCCGTGGCCCGCCGCTGCTGCTGCGCCGCGGCTAGGGCGCTCCGCGTGGCGCTGTTGCCGGCCTGGGCAGAGGCGAGCTTGGCGAGCGCGCTTTGCTGCGTCTGTAGCGTGGCTGTGTGCTTGGTTAGTTGCGCGGTCGACTGGGTCAGCGCCTCGATGGCGGCGGTGAGCTGCGGTTCGCTGAAGGTTGCGAGGCCCGGGGAGGAGAGGTCCTCGGAGGCGGCGAGGCGGTCGACGGTGCCGGATTCTTGCAGGGCCGAGTATCTAGAGGGTGGTCAGATACGGGGGTATAGCCGGCGGAGGGGGAGAGGGTGGATGGGAGTAGCCATACGCCGCTAGTTCATCGGTAGTAAGAAGATTATCCTTTGTCAGGTTCAACTCAGCCCAGTTTAGGAATAGCCCATCGTCGAGCACTGCTTGAAGCCTCGACGTGCCAAGGCCAAGACCGTAGTCGCGAGAAATGCGCTCGAGGGTTTGGAGATCCATTGCTTGGTGGTGGCTTCAAATGTTGGCCGAGCTTATGAAGAGGTATTAGGGTTATTTAGATGGGAGGGGGAACATTCATGAGCGTGAATGTCGGGGATCTCTCTTGTTATCTGCAGACCTCCCAAGTCAAACAAGCTGACAGCAGGTAAACATGCAGAGAGAGTTACCACAGTCACCAATTGTTTGATAGAAGCTCCTGCGACAGCTGCCAACAGCCGTCGCCAGCTGCCAGCAGCAACAGGTTACACAGACATCGAGACATGCATCTCTGGTATTAGTCGCAAACTCGCTGTCTCAGTTCGTTGCTGTGCTGGCTGTTCTCCTATCTTGTCTTACTTCCTGCAGACATTCTCTATAGCACCGACTCTTCACTAGACGAGCTCGACAAGAGACGCGAGACGCGAGACGCGAAAGGATCGCGTTATGCCGGCCAGGACAAGACACCACTGCTTTGTATGACGCATCGCGACTGCACATGGAAGGCAGGAACATACATCATCGGGGCGAGGCAGGTAGTTGTTCCTCCAAGAATGCGCAGTTGCTGGTTTGGGGAGGGCGGGCTTGTGTATTGTGGGCAACTGCTCGCTTGCCAGAGTCGAGTCCAAGTAGTCCAGGTAGTTGCGACTTTTGTGTCCAACCGCACGCCTCCAGCAGGACTTGCACGGGATCAGCCGTATATAAGATGGACGGCGGTCGGGAGACGTTGTATCTTTTATTTGCCCAATCACTTTCCTTTGTGCACAGAGCTCTGGCGAGGAGCATCTTCCGCCGAACCACGGCACCGGGACTACGACTATGGCACCCCCGAGGACCCCTTTACTCGTTCAGCCCACCTTCAAAGCTATAGTATCGTACCTCACGAATCTCTGCGTCCTACTTCTCATATACTTCTTCTCTCAGCTCCTGATTTGGATCTTGACCCTGGCGCTACAGCCCGCTGGCCTGCAATATCTCTCGCCGATCGTGTCTCTGGCCACGCTCCTTGCTGTCTCCATCGCCAGCACGCGGCTCTTCCCGGCGCTTGATGCGTGGTATGTCCACGTGCTGCAAAGCAGGGTGAGTTGTGCGATGCGCTGCCATCTGTACGGCCAGGGGCTTCAATGTTTGCTGACCTGGACTACAAGGTTGAAACCGTGAATCGGAATATCGGCATAGGCTTTGCTATTCCGTTGCTGCAAGTAGCTTCGGGGCCTTTCTTGGGCACATCGCAGCTGGCGCGGGCTGTTGCTGGGTTTTGTGAGTTTTGTAGCTGGTGCCCCCGCCAAAAGAAAGTCCAGGAGGCCCGTTAACACCAGCCCAGTTATCACCAATGCCGTGTTCTGGCCTCTGCTTTTTGCTGTGAGCTATACCCTGCTCGCCGTGTGCTCAAAGGCGCTGTTTTTCTGGCGCTCAGAGACAGAGCTGCAGCGAAGCAAAAGCCAGGAGAATCTCGATCCAAAGCCAGAGATAGCCGGGGACTCTGCGGAAGACAAAGCCCCGCACAGCCGGCTAATGCCGCTCTTCGATATCATAGTGGTGCTACTGCTCTTGATCGCCGGCGTTTCCATGTGCAGTCTGTCCTTGCTGGTACTCGACGTCGCGGTAGTTCTGCTACTCTGGCTGGCGGCAACTGCTGCCCAGGCGTCTATCCCAGACAGATTGATTGGACTCCGTGCCCTTGCCAACCCCGTGCTTGGAACATCCCTGGGGCTCATGCTGTACATGCGGCTGCTGATGGCGACAACCCACAAGCCCATGGATTCTGTTGTCCATGCATTCAACAGCGGCACAACGCCGGTAGACTTCCTGTCCAGCCTTGCAGGCCTGTCCCAAGCGGAGCCGAGAGAGCCGCCCGGGGCCGGCGACTTGGCCCGGTCGGTCCTGGACGTAGGCATTGTCATCTGGGGCTTCAAGCTGTACGAATGCCGCGACGCTCTGTTTTCGCTGCTGGGGCTGTCGACGCTTGGCTTTGCTGCGCTGGCAGCCGTGGTGAACGTGAGCCTCGCGCCCGTCCTCGCCCATTCAATGGGGCTTTCTGTGGCAGCGTCGCTAGCGTTTGCTGCTCGTTGCGTCACGCTGGCGCTGGCGCAGCCTGCGACCGTTCTCCTCGGCGGCGACGAGACTGTGAATGCTGTTGTGATTGTGGCGAATGGAATCCTGGGCCAGGTCCTGTACCCGCTGGTGTGGCGCTGCTGCGCGTGGTTGTCCCGGGGCATTCATCGCGGGGCTGACCCCGTGAGGGCGGCTGCTGTCGGGGGTACCGTCGGCATCAACGGGCTGGCGCTTGGCGTGTCCCACTTGTACGGGCAGAATAGTCCCGCGGCGCCGTACTCGGTGCTGTCGATGGCCATGTTCGGAGTGGTGACGGTGGTTGTGCTGTATAGCGAGGCAATGCGCGAAAGCGTGAAGCGGGCTGCGGGAGGCGCCAGTGAGTAGATGGTTAGCTGTTAACTGCGGCGGTAACTGTTAGCTGGGAATTATGCATGGCAAAGCACTGGTCCATGTGGTGCAGGTGCAGATGGTTCGGTACGGGAAACGCCGCAATTGATATGTAACAAAGACTTTCTAGCTATAAACAACCCGACCAGAGCCAGATGGCTGCAGGCCAACGCCATGACATGACGCGCGTAGCTCAACCCAGGCTGTGGCTTGTTAGCACTAGTCGCATCACAGTACACGCGCCGTCCACGAAGATGAAGATGAAGCACTTACCGCTCAATCAAATGCAGGCCACTCGCAGTGTCGACGATGTTGCTCATCTCGCCGGGCTTCAGGGCAAAGGCCACCTCCTCAAACTCCCGCTGCATGTCGCCCCGGGAGAACACGCCCAGGTCGCCTCTCTTGCGCGCACTGCTGCAGTCGCTGACGGTGGACGCCAGCTCGCCGAGCGTCGTGCGGCCGGCGCGGATCTCGACCTCGTAGCCCTTGAGGATCTCCAGCGCCTCGGCTTTGCTGCGCGTGATGTTGGCATCGCGCCAGCTGGCCGGTCTGCGGCTGCCTTCGTGCTTGACCAGCAGATGCGCCGCCCACACCTTGTTGGAGGGCATCTGGAACGCGGCAGCTCCGGCGGCAGCTCCGGCGGCAGCTCCGGCTCCGGCGCCGGCGGCACCAACGCTTTCCATGTACCGCGCCAGCTGGTCGACGTCGGTGCCGGCGGGCGGGTCCCAGCGCGAGTCGCGCGTGACGGTGTTGAAGTAGTAGGGCAGCTGCCTGCTCTTGCTGTGGCGCACCTCCCAGTCCTGGGGAAGGCCGGTTTCCTGGTTGACGTCCTAGCGGGGGAGGGAAGACGGCGGGCATTAGCAGGATGAGGGAATACGAGCATTGGTGGGGGTGGGGACAGCTTGTAGGGACAGCTTGTAGGGACAGCTTGTAGGGACAGCTTGTAGGGACAGCTTGTAGGGTGTTTGACGGTGGGGGACCTTATAGGTGGCTTGGGACGGCACTTACGCCGGTCATTTTGGTCTGCGTGTGTGAGCGTAGCGCGAGAGAGTCGGTCGAGGCAATGCACGCGATGGAATGAGTTGTGTTGCTGGTGGTGACGTGAGCTGGGAATCGATGCAATGGGCTCGTGGGGGATGGGATGGGGCTCCGCAGCGGGAACTAACCCTAACTTGGGGTAGACCCACATCAGGCCGGACCCACTTAGGACGGCAGCGTGGCGACAAGGCTGAGCCTAGCCGTGTCTGCGACAAGGCTGAGTGAGTGCACTAAGCATCTTAGGGTCTCTTTCGCGTGCAGGGTTTCGTTCCTCGTCCTGTGCTTCTTCTTCTTCATCAATTCCATCGATTTTATAGAGTGGCCCGCATCCACCGTGTATTCATATCTCTCGATATATTCCGCCCGCATCCACCGTGTATCCATACCCCTCGATATATCCTGCCCGCCATGTCGTCTCCCGCCCAATCACAAGACTCCTACACCGAGGCCAAGCCGCCGACCGACATCGCCTACCGCTTCTGCAGCGAATGCTCCAACACGCTGTACCCCAAGGAGGACCCGCAGCGCCGCGTGCTCATGTTTACGTGCCGGACATGCGAGCACACCGAGGCGGCCGAGAGCGCGTGCGTGTTCCGCAACGTGCTGAACAACGTGGTCGGCGAGACTGCCGGCGTCACGCAGGATGTCGGCTCGGACCCGACCCTGCCGCGCTCCAACAAGCAGTGCCCGGCGTGCGCACACCCGGAGGCCGTGTTCTTCCAGTCGCAGCAGCGCAGTGCTGAAACGGGAATGGTAAGCTGTTTTCTGCGCGGACGCGTTCCACCATCACCATCACCATCACCATCAGGAGGCGCCTGGCTAACGCTGTCTTTGTGGCGCCTTGCAGAAACTGTTCTACGTGTGCTGTGACTGCGGTCACATCTTCCAGTAAAGCCTGGCGAAACGGAGTCGGAGTACTTTGATTTAGGATACACAGTGGCGGCGTTTCAGGAGTTTACAGGCTGTGTCCACGCCGGCCCGCGACGGGCCAGCCCGCGAGGACAGCCCGCTTGCGTTTTATGGTGCACGCCTATTTGATATACATGTTTTGTTTGCTGGTATTTGTTTTGTTTTGTATTGTACACACACGCCTCTTGAGAGAAGCGCCTAGCAGCACGCCACGCGCCAGAGAGGGCGTGCCGCGAAGAAAAAGAAAGGGCCAAGGAAAATCGCAAACTAAACGCCGTGAAGTCGCCTTTTCAAGACAGCTTCGATATATGAATACAAGTGATGTGTACATGTCCATCAGTCTTCTTCCATTCGTAGAAAAAAGCAAGCAAGCAAGCCGGGTCTGTCCAGTCAGTCTACGCCTGCAGCGGCGCCATGGACAAGATCTTGCTCCACTTCTTCTTGCGCAGCTCCTGGCCAACCACGCCGTTGATGCGGGAGCCCACGGGGTCGCCGGCCTTGTTGATGAGCACGCAGGCGTTGTCGTCGAAGCGCACCACGCTGCCGTCGGGCCGCTGCGACATCTGGCGCGTGCGGACCACCACGGCGTGGCGCATGTCACCGCGCTTGACCTTGTTGGCCATGGTGGTGCCGGACTCGGAGGAGCCGCGCTGCTTTTGGACTACGACGACGAGGCGGTCGCCTGCGGGGAGCACAGAGAGAAGGGGTTAGCACGGGTCGGTCCGGGGCGGAGGGGTGCAGCCGACAGAGCGGGGTTGAGGGTGGTCGGCGGAGGGTGGGCACGCTGGGCAGGCATCAGACGGCAAGCCTGCCACAGGCCAGACATTGTGCGTACCAATACCGGCGTGGCGCTTCTGGCCAACCACCATGACGCACTCGACCAGGGCAGCGCCGGAGTTGTCGATGCAGTTGAGGATAGTCTAGAGTAGGGCAAGGGACAGACAGAGCTGGTTAGTAATGCAGCCTGGCCAATTGCAGAAGCTTGCGTGCAGCAGAGCTCACCTTTAGTTGAATCATGGCGGGCCACTTGTTTGCTTCGCGCAAGAACACAGAAATACGACTCTCGCTTCTCGACCAGCATCAAGTGAAGCCATCACCAAAGTCTCCTCCTGCTCCGTCCCAAGCTTTTCAGTGGGGCGCAAGGCTGTAGGGTGCTCAGATCAAGTGGCTGGCCGACAGGTGGCCGACAGGTGTCTAACAGCTGACAAAAAAAAGGCTCACTGACAGCTGCAGGGGTCGTCCGATGACAGAAACTGGCAGCTGGCAGGGAAAGTCTGGAACTGTAAGCCCCTGACACGGAACCGCTGCGGCATATCGCCCTCCTTCCCGCGCAAGTTAGTTGAGAAGTTACGTGAAGCTGGGGGGGAAGGTGGTGTGCTGCGTTACGAAGCTGGGGAAGGTGTGCTGCGTTACGTAGCTGGGGAAGGTGTGCTGTGCTACGTAGGTACCTGCTTTGTGTTGTGTTGTTTTCTTTGCAGTTGCCTTGGACATGTTCAGGAGGCAGTTTCCTTCCAGACCAGCCAGCTCCTTCCCTTTTCTCAGACATGTGAGCACGTCTTCTTGTTCTTTTTTTTTTCTAAATTCTCCATCTTGAACTTCTCCCTAAATAAATTCTTTTTTTTCTCGCCATTAAATCCTTGAATTTCAGCGTTCGTCTTTTTGTTCATACACTTTTTTTTTTCTTTGTTTGTTTTGTGGCTGCAGAAAAAACTCATTTCGCCCACTTGTGCAACGTCACGTTAATTGCAATTGCCAACACGGGCTTGCCGACATTTGCGCCGCGCTTTCTCGGCTGACATAATTTCGCGACCTCTTCCCTCTCCGCCTTCCCCCGAAACGGCCTCCTCGCGTTTGCCGCCCAAGCTTCTTCTCCTCCTCCTCCTCTGGGTACTGCAACCCGGATCTCCAAATCACACTGCCGCTCCAAAACGCCTCACAATGGCGCGCAAGCCCGCATCACAGCACACCAGCAGGAAGCCCGTCTTGACACTGGCGCAAATCTCGGCCTACGACGACATTCTCACCGACGCTCTCATTGACCACGTACGATTGAAACCCAGCCGCGCCTCCCACCGCTCGTCTCTGTCTTGTCGTCGCTTGAAAATGCTAACCCTAAGTCTGTGCCGTGCGTGGCTGCTCCCGTCCCCGTCCACCAGGCCTTTTACTGGACCATCGTACCCAAGAACCGGCCCTCATACCACCCGTCACGAGGGACGCGCGAGGAGGACATCTCCAGCATCCTCACCAATGAAATCATCGTCAACAAAGACCTCGACAGCGCCGAGCGCCGCCTGCTCGAGACCACCGGCCTGCGCAAGTTCTACGCCAGCCTGCGCAGCGACGCCGAGAAGGCCAACTTCCGCGCCCACATGCGCCGCTACATGAACGCCTACTGCGTCGACTGCCCGTGGGAGGTCAGCAGCACGAACCGCTACACCATCATCAGCCATGAGGCGTGCATCACCGCGCGCCGCTTCATCCGGCGCAACGAGACCGTCAAGTATCTGGCCGGCATCCAGGTCGTCATGACCGCTGAGGAAGAGCGCGAGATCTCGGTGCGCAAAAAGGACTTTAGCGTGGTGGTCTCGGCGCGGAGCAAGTGCGCGTCGCTGTTCATGGGGCCGGCGCGCTTCGCGAACCACGACTGCGCTGCCAACGCGAAGCTGATGACCACGAGCCAGTCTGGCATTGAGATTGTGGCCACGCGCAACATCGAGGTGGGCGAGGAGATTACCGTCACATACAGCGCGAGCTACTTTGGCGAGAACAACTGCGAGTGTCTGTGCAAAACGTGCGAGGATGGCCTGCGCAATGGCTGGGCCCAGCCGGTAGCGGCGGCGGCGACGACATTAACTGGACAGCCGTCGGGCGTCAAGCCCAGCATCGAGGGGGCCGACAACGCCACCGAGGGGTACTCTCTCAGACGCCGAAGACGGCGCTGCGACGACATCTCGGCCGCCTCGGCATCCCGATCATCGTCCGCGGCCCTGGCCGTGACCGAGGACATTCGGCCGAAAGTGGCGCGTGGCGCGCGTCGCAGAGCTGCTGCCAAAGCGCGTGGCTGCGCTGGCGCTGGTGCTGGCGCTAGTGGCTCCCCGGAAGCGCCGGCGGAGCTGGGCAGGGCTGGCCTGAAGCGCGGACTCGGCCAGCTGGAAACACCGCCCGTGACACCGGCGAAAAAGGCCAAGTCTGGCTCCGACAGCGAGAGCGACGCCGGGGGAGAGGAGGTAGCGGTTCAGGTCTTGGTTGTTTCCCCAGACCCGGAAAGCAGGAGGACACAAGACACGCATGACACGCCCGACATAGAAGCCGAAGCCCATCTCACCGCACAACACGGCGCCACCACTCGTCTGCTGTCTCCCGAGAGCCTTCCAGGGAGTGAGCTTGCCACCACGCCAGCGGCCCCGACCACCGCCGCCACAGCCACGGCCACGGCCAAGACGGCTAAGCCAGCCAAGCACCGCGTCCCCAGCGACTACACGCTGACGCCGCTGCTCCTCTGCGAGCCGGAAATGGCGTGGATCGCATGCACAGTCTGCACGTCCGTCTTTGTGCAGCACAACGCCTACTACACCAAATCAGCCTGCCCGCGATGCGAGCGCCACTCCAAGCTGTACGGCTTCATGTGGCCCAAGACGGAGCCCGAGGGCCCGCGCGACCGCGAGCAACGCGTGCTTGATCATCGCACGGTGCACCGCTTCCTCCGCGCGTCCGACGAGCTGCGCGCGCGCGGCCGCAAGGTGCAGCAGACCAGCCGGAGCCGTAGCGGCAGCGGCAGCGGCAGTGGCAGTGGCAGCGGCACGGCGGCGAGTCGTGAGCGGAAGGAGGCTGCGGGAGTGGAGGCCTAGGCCTAGGGGTAGGGAGAGTGTGTTTGTGTGTGTATAAGTGAGAGAGATGGGGTCAACGCAAGTTTCCTCGGCGGCAAAGCGGAGCTGGGAGGAACAATGGGGGACCGGGTATTTGTGGAAATGACGTCATGCGGAATCTGCCCTCCTCATCAACCGTGTAACCCGGCTGCATCCACGCACCATTAGTGCCAGCAGCCTAAGCCGGGGGCCTACCACCTATCACGCCTCCTGTCTGTGTCTGGATCTGGGTGCCATTCACGAACAGAGTTTTCCTCGTTGCACTCCCCTCCTCCCCGCTTGGCAAGGTTTTTTTTTCCTTTTTTTTCTTCGGGCTGCATATTGCATATGCAGAATCCTTTTTTCATGTTTGGCGGTGCAGTGTACCGCCAGATTTGTTCCCTTCTGCTGCCACTATTGTTTCATATATCTGCTATTTGTTGATGGCTGGGTGACTAAGCTAGCTATGCAAGCGATTACATGACCTTTTTTTTTCTTTTCTTTCCTTTTTACCTTGCTTGTCTGCACATACGTGAAGAATGCTATTGCTGAGTCTCCTTTTTCCTTCCCTCTTCCTTGGCCATTTGAGGCCAGTCTCGACTGTGTATGCAGGCGCTCTTCTATTGTTGACTGGTTAATATCAACCCCCCCCTCTTTTGTTCCCACTCCCCCCCCCCTTTGACCTTGACCGCCTTTTCTTTCATCTTCAACCGCAGCAACCTGCAAAGGCCCGCCCTGAAACAAGACGCTTTAGTACACGTCTGGCTGACATTTTTTGTGTACGTCTCTGCATTGCTGTGATTCTCAAGTTAATAAGGCGTTGTTTTCATCCCATATAGGAACTCTGAACCAGCAATTACCTCGGCTGTTGTGTCGACCCTATCAGATGTAGCAATTGCCGTAGCGGTGAAGGAGAAGTACAATAAAGGAGCGGATAATATCGAGAGTGTAATGGTGTATTCTTCCCACCATACGGCAACTGCGCATTAGGGCTCAAGCCCACTTTCAACCTTCAACTTGGCTGTCCTCTCTGAACTGAACAGCTTACACCTGCATTGTCCAGTTGCCAGTTTCCACTTCTCCCCAACTATCCGCCCGGTCTTGTTCGTAACCTGCCAGCCAAAGCTTCTGTACAAGTGCGTCACCGAGAGAAAACGACCTTGCTGCTGTTGTGTGGGCTAGAAAGAAGAGGGGAGGGTAGGAAGGGAAGGGAAGGACAGGAAAGGGCAGTTGCCACTTTGGCTCGGTCTGATTTATCCCCTGTCGGCGTCTGTGCTTTTCCTTCTTCATGCTTTCCTTTTTGTTGGCAGAGGCATGTGTGAATTCGCAGCTGTACTCGGTCACAAACTCGACAGGGTTTCACAGGATGTTTGCAGGGTGACACCAAATATAGACCAAAGCAAGGTGGGCTGTTGGCCAGCACTAAACGCTGCAGTACTGGACACTGGACACTATAGGACGAGAGAGACGCTGGACTTTTGCTGGTGACGACATTGCATAATTGGTCGTGTTGGTTGGCTCTGTGGCTCTGTGGAAATGGGCCGCCACTGCCAGGAAGCGAGGGAGCTAATAATAGATGATGTAATACACATCTTGGGCCTCGTTTGAAGAGCCACTACCCTCGGCTCCCTGGGACTGTGTAGCAGCAGCCGCTGTGGGATGAGATGTGATGAGATGAGATGTGATGTTATACGGGCTGTAGCAATGCAGATGCAGCACTGCTATCCTCGTCCCCTGTGCAAGGCATGGACGTAGGAGGTGGTGCATATATGCAGAAATCTGGCAGATTGGCTGAGGCTACCATCGATGCTGGCTCACCGTACTGTACCGACTTGCAGCTGAATCTGCGGCAGGCTACAGCTACAGTGTATATACACGCGGTGCAGGATGCTCGCTTGTGTCGTATGCTGCTGGCTGATAGGAGGCGATGTACGGTACCAGCGTCTGGGGCTACAGCAGTGTATCAAGGGTTCAGTGGGCATCTAGCACACTGTGAATTGTGCTGTCCCTAGAGAGTCGTGGTCGTAGCACACAGAGTGGCTGAGGCCTAGGGCCATGTGTTTTTTTCGTTTTTCACACAGGGTACCAAGGTAGAAAAAAGGCAAGTGACAGGGATTGTAGAAGACACTATAGAACAAAGTTGTGGGCTTGTTTAGTGGGTAGTTACAGTGGACTCGGGCCTATAACGACGACATGTGATGGGCTCGACGGCGACTCGACGGGCGGCTATAGAAGACAAAGAACATGTTTGGTGGTGGTCAGAGGCCGGGATGTCCCTAGACAGAGGAACCCCTGCTAGCAACAACTCATTGTGGTGTTTTGTTTGGTCCTGTGTGTGTCCTCCCTCCTCCCTGGTCCTTGCTATGACAAGCCTGGCCTCGTTCTTGGCCAGAGGCTGAGATGTGAACGAACCAGCACAATGTTGATGTTCTTTCTGTCTCCTCGTGCGCTGTGGTCTTGGGCCGCTCGCGAGAGAAGCCAAGCAACAGGCAAATTGGGAGCACAGTCCGCATCCTGAATTCATGCAGCTGTGGTTGCTGCTATTATCGCACATTGCCATATGTCGGCTCGGGCCAGGAGGAGAGGAGAAGGAGAGAGCCAGGTGCAGACATTCTTCAGTGCAGAGAGACTACAAGACTCAAAATACGACGTGCTTTTTTCTGTATCACCCCACACAAAGTTTGACTCATTCAAAAAGAAAATTGGTAAATTAAATTCAACAAAAAAAAAGAGACAAACAAATTCTAACAAGTCCTTTTTTTCTTTTTCTTCGAAGAGATTCGAACATGAAACAAGCAAAAATAAAACAGAACAATTGCAGCAGAGAAAAGCAAAAATCCGGAACAGCCGATTTTCGGAGGGAGAGAAACAAAGAACAAGATAGTGGTCGCCCGTCTGAAAAGTGTGTTGTATGTGTTGTGTTGTGTTTATATGTGTCTGTGGTGTTGTGTGTATGTCTGCGTCTGTGTCGTCTCTATCAGATGTCGTTCATATCCATCCTTCGTATTCTGAGAAACAAAAAAGACCAAAAAGACGAGAAAAAAAAAGGCCCAACAAATTTGAGGAGCCCAGACCAACAAAAAAAAGATGGATAATGGGAAGCTTTTTGTGCTTTTTTCTGAGCCCTTCTTGATCAAGAAGTCGTTTTTTTGAGGATGAAAAGAAAAACAGAAAATAAACCCTAACGAGTTTGTGTGGTGCATCGTTCAGAAGCGAATGAAGAAAAAAAAGATATCAAGAAAAGAGAGCAAAAATATCAGAAAAAAAAACAACAAAAGCTAATAAATGCCAGCGATGACAGGAGGGTATAGTGTATGGTGAAGTGGTGGAAAAAAAAAAGACAAGTGAAGTGTATGATGTGACGTTGGAAAGGAAAAACAAAGAAACAAGTGACCAAAGAAAAGAAAAAGAAAAGAAAAAGGAAAAAGAGAAAATCTAAAAAGGGACGTCATATCCCAAGAGCCACACCGCCGCTTCACCACGCCTGCGACGGGTTGAAGCGCGGCACAAATCGGCCCTTGAGTCTCTCGCGCATCGCGTCTTCTTCCAGCTTCTTCTGCTGCTGCTGCCACGTGGGCACCTCGTCGTACGCCGACTGGCGCGTCGACCGCGGCTGTCTGGCATCGGCGCCGCTGGCCCCGCCCGCGCCCGAAACCTCCATGTGCCGCATCTGGTCCGCCAGCATCAAGGCGTTGACGGGAATCTCGACGCCGGGCCGCACGTAGTTGTTGCCGGACTTGGAGGTCGACTTGGATGCTGACTTGGAGGCCGAGCTGGGCTTGGCCGTCTTGGATGACGTGGAAGAGTTGGAGGAATGCGTGCCGGAGCCCGACTTGGGCGAGAGGCCAAAGGCCGCAGTGATGGTGGTAGAGGAAGAGGACGTGGCGGCGGCGGCGTGCGTGGTGGAGGGCGTGCCGGTGGGCGACGTGTAGGTGGGGCGGCGGTTGATTTCGCGGTTGTGGGCGGCAATGCGGGCTTGGATACGCAGGCGGCGCGTCTCCTCGTCTTCGCCATCAGAAAACACGAGGGGCGTTTCGTACGCGCGGGTCTGCTTGCTGTGGCGGCGGAGGCGGCGCTCGGCATCGTCAGACGTGTCCTCGTGGCGGGCCTTGGAAGACGCCCGCGCAGCGCTGTTGCTGCTGCTGCTCGGGGCCGCCTTCTTCAGCAGCATGCGCTCGCGCTCACGGGCAATCTCGCGTCGCAGCTTGTGGCGGACACTCTGCTTGTGGCGGTCGTCATCTTCGTCGTCGCTGGCTTCACTGAGGGAGGAATAGGACGAAACCGAGGCACGGCGGGCACGGCTGCGGCTGGGGGCGCGCTTCTTCTTGTGCTGGGCCTGCGAGTCCTTGTCACTCACTGCAGACTGGTGAGTGAGACGTGTGCGGGACTCGGACAGCGAAGGAGACGTCTGCTGTGGTTGCTGGGTGGAGGACTTGGAGGATGACATGTCGGGAAGAGGAACTGCACTGGGCATTTCCGGGATGGTCCGGGGAATATGGGCAGTGGTCGAGGCAGAGTAGAGGCGGTGGTGGCCGACTGAAGAGTGCGAGTGAGTGTGAGAGGCAACGCCGTACTGGTTTCGCGGACGATGCTGAGAACTATCGAGTCTGGTGGTGGTGGTGCTGTTGTTGTGGCGGCGTCTTGGATCGTCTGACGCAGGAGCGTGGCGCTGAGACCGAGCAGGAGGAGAATCGAGGTATGAGCTGGACGGGTAGGCTCTGGAGGAGGAAGAGGGTGCGGCCAAGACAGACGAGCGGCGGTGGGTGTAGTGAGCAGAGGAAAGCGAGGACGAAACCGAGGCCGGAGCAGGAGCAGCAGGAGCAGAAGTAACAATGGGAAGAGGTTCAGGGCACTCAATGCCAGTAGAAAGATAACGGGTGCAAGGCTCAAAGCGACTCGGGCGGTAGTGATGACGGTGGTGGTGGCGAGGAGAAGAGGCAGAGGAAGAGGAAGAAGAAGTGGGTTGGAGATATCTGCACATTGTAAAAGAAGGAGGGAAGAAAAAAAGAAAGAGAGAGGGAGGGATACAGGATATAAAGGAATGGGGCAGGATTGGCTTTTCCCACTGTTCTTTGTGAGGATCCCTTCTGGTTTTTTCCGGGACGGGACTGGGGTTGGAGGGGGGTGTGTTCAACAAGAGCCAGAGCACGGGCACGAGCGAGCACAGGCAGAAAAGCAAGAGGAAGAAGAGAGAAAAGAGAGAGAGAGAGAGAGAGGGAGAGATAGCCCAAGGTGACAAACACAAAAGGAGCCGTTGGCTTCAGGAATAAAGCGTTTGGGTTTGGCTGGCTGTTTTGATTTCTGTGGCCAGCGGCAACGGCAATAAACACACACACACACACACCAAAGAAGCCCCTGACAAGTTGCAGGAGGCGATGGACAAGAGCAGCAAACACACAACACAACAGAACAGAGCAGACTCGTTTGGTGTGGTGGGAGGGTCGCCTAGCAATGAATGAATGTGCTGTCGCTCACTCCTGTGTACAGGAAGACAACAAAGAGGCCGAGGCGGAAGAAAGAGCAGGTAAAAGAGCAGATGAAAGGGGAGTAGTCGTGACAGACAGCCAAACGTGATCTGGGTGTGTATCTATCACGGAGGGGGGGAGTCAATAGAGAAGACAAGAGCTACTCCCTGACTTTTCTTTTGCTTGTCGAACCAGGATGGGCCTCAAGTACTAAAGCCCACAACACTGGAGCCTCTGCAGAGTTTCGTGATGGGGATGGCCCAGAAACGCTCCTGTCCTGTACCACGCCAAAAAGGACACCGCCTAGTGTTGGAATGGCCGAGGAATGCAGGTGTTTTGAAATATAAGGGCGAGGGTGGATCACTGAACGAGATCAAGTGTAGCAGATAGTAGGTAGCAGGTAGCAGGTAGCAGATAGCAGGCGTAGAACCAGCGTGTGCAGAGTGTGCAGAGTGTGTTGCAGGACCGTGACAGAGTGCAAGACAAAGGTTATTCTTAGAAAAGGAGGACACAATGCAGTGCGTCTGAAGAGTTCCAAAGATTGTGGATAAGATGGAGGCGAGCGTGTAGTGCGTAGGTAGAAAAATGAAGGAGAATGTAAAGGAACGTCCGGTCATAGGGAGACCGGGGATCTTGGGAATTTATAACGACTCACTCCGACGTTTGCCAGCACTCGCCGGACACCAGCTGGAGGCCATTCTATTACCTTGCCTAATACAGACGGCGAGTAAAGCGACGCCTAGCTGGCAGTCGAGGAAGAGTCCAAGTCACCCACCATATACACCCACACACACACACGCCCACCCACGCCCACCCACGTCCTGTTATCTTTCTCATGATAACTCAGCCGGGCGGAGAGTGCCTGGTGTCTACTCATACGGAGGGGAGGGACTGGCAAACCCATGGCAGGAAACAGGAGGAGGGGGTGTCGAACATCGAGTTTCAAAAGGGGTGTGCCGAGCTCAACAGCCAGCAGAAGGTGGCCGGCCAGACCTAAAGGGAAAAACAGGGCGGTCATAGGCGAGGAAACGAAGGGCTGCTGATGGAGGCTGCTTGTCTGCTTGTCAATGTTAGCAGCGTAAACTCGCATGTACTCGCCTCGTCCTAGCTTGGACTAGGTGTGTTGAGAGGAGAGGGACGGTCTGGCCGGGGTTTAGCCTGCCATTGGCGTCGTGTGGTGTGGTTTGGTGCAAGGCATTTTGCTGTTTTCTTTTTCTTCTTTCCTTTTGTCGGCTCGGCTGTGCCCTGTCTGCCCTATTGCATCCACCCCCCCCCCCCCCCCCCCCACCT
>JAXHKQ010000048.1:0-72859 GCA_038407185.1 Chalaropsis ovoidea
CCTACCCCACGCCTCTGCCCCCCCCTGATTGACTCCCAACAAGAATTGCCCTGGAAATAGACACACTCCCTCATAGCTTGACTCGCCTATTGACTCTCCATCAACTCCTAGGACTGCGGCCAAATCGTAGCTTCCAAATTCTTCCCCGTCGACGACGAAAATGGTGATGGCCAATATCCCCTCTGCGAAACCGACTACTTCCGCCGCCTTGGCCTCCTCTGTTACAAGTGTGGAAATGCCTTGCGGGGTTCCTACATCACCGCCCTCGACCGAAAATACCATGTCGACCACTTCACCTGCTCCGTATGCCCCACCGTTTTTGGCGCGTCCGACAGCTACTACGAGCACGAAGACCAGGTTTACTGCCACTACCACTACTCTACCCAGTTCGCCCAGCGCTGTAATGGCTGCCAAACTGCCATTCTCAAGCAGTTTGTCGAAATCTTTCGCAACGGGCAGAATCAACATTGGCATCCCGAGTGCTACATGATTCACAAGTTTTGGAATGTGCGTCTGGCCTCATCCGATGAACCAGCTGCTGTGCCTGGTACCGGTACTCAGTACGACCGCGAGGTTGTCAGGGAGGCTGAAGAACGGATGGAAGAAAAGGTCTATCAAATCTGGAGTGTCCTCTCAGCCTTCGAGGAGTCCTCGGCTGCCTGTATTTCAGATATGCTTCTCCACGTCAGCAACGGCGCCCATTTGGACGGCGTCATCGTCGCAAAACGCTTCATCTATCACGTTGAGATTCTCTTCCAGAGTGCTGATCAGCTCGACAACACCATGACCTCGGTCCATGGAATGAAAAGTGAGTAGGACATGCTAATCCCGAACATAAACACACACACACACACACACCTGTCAAAAAAACCACCCGCCCCTTAACCTATACGAATGCCGCAGTACAGCAACACCTTTGTCTCAACAATTAGAACCGCTCGTACTCCCACAAGTTGGTACCAGCAACTCTTTGAGACAAGCTGGTGCTATCTCTCGTTCTCCAGGTGTTCCTTACCGCCACTTCTCCCATGGCTGGAACGGCCCTCAATGGCTCTGAGGGTTTCATAGCCTCCCCGCCCCCCATCGTCGCATTTAAAACTTGCTTTCCCTATTGTTCGTCTCGGCTGGGCCATCACTTGCTAACAAACTCATTAGACATGTCATACGGCCGCGAAGCCAAGATTCTTTGCAAGAAGATAGTATCGTTCTTCTCCCTCCTCTCAAAGACCTCTGAGACCCCCGGTGGCAAGCTTGGCGTCACGCAAGATCTGCTTTCTCTGGTAACTGGCCTTGCCCACTATTTGAAGCTGCTCATTCGCATATGTCTCCAGGGAGCTCTTAAACTGGAGCGCGAGTCCAAGTCATCAGATGGCATTTATCAATTCCTTGATGATCTGCGGAATCTTGAGACACAAGAGGTCGAGGAGAATCCACTTCTCATCATGAATGGGAACTCTCGGCTATCTGCCAAAGATTCGGATCACTGCGCATTCTGCAACAAGTCGGTCGAGGATGAGTGCGCTAGGAACGGCGATTTCCGTTGGCATATCAACTGCGTCAAGTGCGTGCACTGCTCTACAGAGCTTGGCCGGAATCTGCAAGATGCCCATTTCAACGCATCGGACAAGAGAACCTACTGCAGAAATTGCATGAACCCCCCCAACGATAGCCAAACTCCATTTGAGCATATCACCAAGTTGCAACAGTATGCCTTCTTGCTCAAGGTTGCACTAGCCCGGCTTCTTGAAATCCTGCGAACAAATGGTGCCCTGCCCAGTTCCAACGATGATGCCAGTGGCTACACTTCAGATGGACACCACACCCAGCACGCAAACAACCGCGGAGAGCCTCGCTCCCAATCGCAGTCCCGCGTTCCCGAGCGTCGTCAATCATCCTATGAAAACACAATGAATGAGGTGCGACGACTACGCAGTACACGACTGGACAAGCACTTGTCTTCGAGCGTCCGCAAGGCGCGGACATCTCGTATAATGGACGGGTCTGACGGCCCTGGGTCCGGCGAGAACAACTTTGCGTCTCGTGACATGATTCCTGAGGATGGCTCGCTGAACCACCCCAGGGCCGTGGACAAAAAGCTCAACACGATGGACGCACTGACGCTTGATGACCTGCCACGTATCGTAGCTGCCGAGCAAGCTAAAGAACTCCACCACTTTCCGCGCGCCGACGGAAACCGTAGCATGGACCAACCCTCGAAACAGTCAGGTTCGCGGGCCCAGTCTTTGAGCCGTGACGAGGGACGGAGTGGCAACAGAGACATGCCGCAGAGACTCGGCCGTGTCTATTTCTCGGAGATGTCTGGACTGGAGTACTTCATTGTGCGCCACCTTGCTGTGCTGACCATGCACCCCATGGTGGAAAACCACTTCACCCTCGATGAGCTCCTTGGCTTTATCGAGTCTCGCAAACCGGCGCCGTTCTGGAAGAATCTGCACAAGGCTTTCAAAAACGACGGACGCAAGGGTGTCAAAAAGAAGGGTGTATTCGGCGTTCCTCTGGAGGTTATTGTCGAACGGGACGGAGCCGAGTCTACCGATGGTCTTGGCCCCGGCGCTCTGCGCATCCCCGCCATTCTCGACGACATTATTACTGCCATGCGCAAGATGGACCTGTCGGTTGAGGGCGTGTTCAGAAAGAACGGCAACATCAAGAAGCTGGGCGAGCTTTGCGAGTCTATTGACCGCGAGGGGACCGACAGCGTCAACCTGATGGAGCAGCCTGTCGTTCAAGTTGCTGCTCTCCTCAAACGGTATCTACGCGAGCTCCCAGACCCGCTTCTGACCTTTAAGCTGTACAGACTGTGGCTTGTGGCTGCAAAGCTTCCCGACGAGGAGAAGCGCAAGCAATGTCTGCACTTGACCTGCTGCCTTTTGCCCAAGTGCCACAGAGACTCTCTCGAGATTCTGTTCTACTTCCTGAAATGGGCCGGCACTTTCCATCAAATCGACGACGAGTCTGGCTCCAAGATGGACGTCAAGAACTTGGCCACTGTCATTGCTCCCAACATCCTCTTCGCCAATGACCGCGCCCTTGCCCTGGATAGCGAGCCCATGTTTGCCGTGGAGGCTGTTGAAGTGATGATTAACAACCTGGAGGAAATGTGCATGGTAAGTCTGCGCTGCAGTGAAGAACCATGTCATGTGACAATCAACGACTAACGTGTTTGCAGCTCCCTGATTACCTGGTTTCCATGCTCAACGACCAAAGTCTGTTTAACAGCAACAGCTCAGACCTGACCTCCAAGGACATTCTGAAGCGGTTTCAAGAACGGCTGGGAGGCCGCCAGCCCTTTGAGAGCTCTAATGAGGTGTACAACCGCGCTGATCTCTCCTCACGCCCACCGCCTCGTCGCTACGATACCGATCCCGCTCTCTGGCAGCAAGAAACGAGTGTGAGGCCCACAATGGACCCTCCTAATCCGGCGTACGGAAGTAGCAGCCAGCCGTCTACGCCCCCGAACCAACATTCAGTCCCGCAAGTGCACTCAGAGCCGCGAGCCACATCCTCGCACCAACAAGTGCCTCCCATGCAGGGCCCGCATCAGCAGCAAGCTCCCATGGGCCCTGCGAAGCACTACGCGCCTCCATCGGTGCCTTCGATTCTGCAGCAGCCGCAGCCCCCGTCCCAGTACGTGCAGATGCAGAGAGAGTACGGTTCTCCGCAGCCGCCCCAAATGCAGCAGATGCCCATGCCCATGCACGGGCCCCCTCCCCAGGGCCAGAACCCGGCGCTTCGCGGGTACCGCCACGAAGACGTCACGCCGTACGGGCCCCAGGCGTACGAGCCCGAGAACCGCCCGGACGGCGAGCTGCCGCCCAATGCCAACGGCAAGCGCCCCGAGTACCGGAATTCCGGAAACTGGGGACGGCAAAACCCGAACGCCGGGCCTGGCGTCGGCGTTGCTGGGAACAACTGAGGGCGTGTTTGATGGCGGAGCGAGCGACCTCGTGACAAAACGGGCAGGCTAGGCTGTCTTCCCACAGGGCGGCTAGCTAGCTAGCTACATGCGCACCAGACTCTCTTTTCTTCTTTTTTCTTCGTTTCTTCACCAGGGCATGTTTCTGTGTAGCTGAAGATTCTCCCCCTTCTTTATCTTCCCTTCTTGTTTGTTCTTTGCGGGATACTCCCTTCAGCTTCTTTTTTTCTTTTCTTCTCCTGCATCTTGCTTTTCTCTTCTTTTCTTTTCTTTCTTTCTTCTCTTCTTGCCCTCTTCTTGATGGAAACTTGCACGCTTGGGCTCATCTTTGCTCTTATTTTCTTGTTCTTTTTTTTTTCTTTTTCTTTCTTCTTGATTTGTTCGTTCTCTAACGCTAGAACGGGGAGGGCTGTTTTTCTCGCGGCGCCATCGAAGCTTGCCGACTCTTCTTTCTGCCTGGTATGAAGTCTTCGTGCCGTCTGTTATGATGTCCTTTATACCAAGTCTAATGTCTCATTGGATCCTCAACTTGTCAGTTGCTGGGTTATCCTCTTTTTTCTCCTTCTTTCTCCTATGTCTTGATATCTTCTCTGTCCCCTTTTGTTGCCGCGTGCCTTTAGTTTGTGTGTAATTGTGCGTGACATGTGTTAGCCTTTGCCAGAATCACGAGGGAATATAGAAGCGTTGTAATGTATTGTATGGGGGCAATTAATGAGTATATAGTACGGCTTTACGTGATATCATCATGGCAGATAGAAACAGCAGCGGAGAGTGCGTCAAGTGAAAAGCTTGGACATAAAAAGAAGACGGGCGATTTTGTTTACTGGGCAGACATGTCCTCATTAGCCAATGACCACGCCACCGCACGCTTGATGCCTTCATCCAACGCGAAGATGGGGCTGTAGTGCAGTCTGCGCTTGGCCTTAGTGATGTTAAAGTAGCGCGTCATGGTTGAGTAGATGATGCGCTGGCGGTTGAAGGTCGGCGGCTTCTGCAGAATGGAGAAGATGACTTCGCTGGCATAGCCCATGAGCAGGCCGACGCCGCGGGGCAGGCCCCAGACGTGGTCGGTGCCCTTGGGCGAGCCGGCGGCGTTCCAGATGGCGCGGCAAAAGTCCCAGAAGTAGATGGGCTGGTCGTTGGTGATGAGGAAGGCCTCGCCGTCGACGCGCTCGGTGTCGAGCGGGACGGTGGCCGACGCGGCCGTGGCCAGCAGCAGGCGCGCGGCGAGCAGGTGCCCGTGCGCCACGTTGCCGACGTACGTGAAGTCGAACAGGTTGTTATTGTCGCCGACCTGCACGTTGGTGCGCCCTTCGCGGTACACCCGGATCGTGTGCTTCGTCGTCATGCCGTCGGCTTCGCCGAAGATGCCGCTGGGCCGGATGGCGCAGGTCAGGAGCTTCGAGGGCGCGGCGCGGTTGGCCGCGAGGACGAGGGCTTCGGCTTCGGCCTGGTTCGAGGGTGGTTGTGGTGGTCAGCGCGGTGTTGCGAGGTGTCATGGCTTTGTGACAGGCTCTTTTCCTCTCTCTCCCCCTCTCTCCCTCTCTCTTACCTTTGTCTCGGAGTAGTACGATGACTGCTCGGCGCCACGAATCACAGGCCATTCCTCCGTCACATTAAGCAGGTCGCTGACGTTGTCGCTGAGAATGCTGGCCGAGCTAGTGTACACCAGGGCCTTGACGCCGGCCTTCTGGCACGCCTTGATGACGCACGCGGTGCCGTCGACGTTGACCTTCTTGAACAGGCTCCTGTGCACGTCGGAGTCGCCCTGGGCAGCAGGCGACGCAGTGTGGATGACAACGTCGGGCTGGGCAGCCTCGACCACGGCCAGCAGCTTGGCGGCGTCGGTGATGTCGCATTCGCTGTACTCGGCGCCGTCGATGCGGTTGCCCGCGCACCGCAGGTCGACGCCCGTCACGGAGGTGACGGACCAGCGCGGCGAGGTGAGCAGCTGGGAAACTATGTGGTGGCCCAGAAATCCGTTGCCGCCAATCACCATCACCTTGCCCAGGTCGACGGCGGGCTCGTTTGTGGAGGCCATGCTGAGGAGGATGTCGGGGGGGGGAGGATGAGCGGGTTGGGCTCAGGGGCTCAAGCTTGGGAGGGCGCAAAGGAGATCTTGTCGAGATAGCAGGAGATCAAATAGTAGGTATCAAGCGCTTTCGATCGTTTCGAGATGGTCTGGTTTTTTGTGGGCGAGAGAGGCTTGTTAGGAGAGACTTGTCGTTCGAATTGTTCGAATTGATGGTCTTGGTGGTTATCGTCAAGCTGGCGTCTTGGGCTTTTGGTGAAGCTCAACTACTGGCCACATACTTTTGAGCCGTTTTGACGAGGCGCGATTAGGGCGCTTATGGACTAGCAGCTATTTTGCAATCTCGTGTAACCGAAACAGCCGCGTTGTGAGACACTGTTGTTATGGTGGCTTCTGCCTGGAGCGCTTCTATTCCAACGACACACGTCGAATGCCACTGTGCTCTTGATTATTAACGGCTTCGTGCTTTTTTCACATGACCAACACAGCTGATATAGAAATATTGGTGCATTTGGCCGCGCCCAGTACGGCTGCTCATGATTCTCACTATCGGGGCCTTGCCCAGGCCTATCTCGACTTCACTCCAGGACTAAGAATCAATGTGGGAGACACTGCATTCCAGGAACTACCACATGCTCCCTCTCACGTCTGCCCTAGCGAAGCATCGATACATAGCGACGGACTCGAGACGTTTGGTGGCACCCAGGCTTCATTCTCCAGCGTAATTGACAATGCCGGCTCGCCGCGCATCCGGATGGCGCCAGCCCAGCGCGAACAACCAGAACAGTCACGCCTCGACGCGCCAAGCTCATCTGGTGCTGGGGACGAATCATTCTCGCACGTTTCCGAGACACAGCTGCCATCTCAGACACAGTCGCTCATGGGAACCAACTCGTACTCGGAGTTCCAGAGCATCACGATCGAAGAGTTCAACTCGCCCACACGCGTTCTGCAGTACTTTACAGAGAGGCAACAGCATGCGGGAGGTGATGCATGCATGTCGAACAAGATCAGCGCTGGTGGTTGTAGTCCGATGGTCCTGCTGACAGACAACAGACCAACGTATCATCGGTCTTCATTGGCGCCAGCCTCAGCACAGCCGGCGCGACCAACAACGTTTCTGTCTTCCCAGTCGTCAGAAAGCGATCTAGAAACAATTCCATCATCGATTGCAGCCGTGCCAAACCTTCCGCCACCGATAAGCCCAGCCCCAGTGCCCAACACCATCAGAAGCTCTCAAGCCGCACAACCGCGACGGCAAGTGCCAACAACGCAAGACCAGCACTCGTCGCTTCAGCGCTCAAACTCCGAGCCCGTCGCCATCGAAAGCAGCCCGCGAAGCCTGGCGAAAACCACTAGTGACATAGGGCCGTTCTCGCGGTTCTCGGCGCTGAAAAAGCCGCTGTCGCGGGATGAAGTACAGCGCCGGCTGCAGGAGCAGAGGAGGGCAGCGTCGACACTGCAGCAGCGCGAGTTCCAGGAACAGTTCTACCACGCGCTGGAGATTTACTCGCCAGAGCCAGAGGCGAGTGACGCAGAAGTGCAGGCCGAGGACCTGATCACGGTCAAACTGCACCAGGTGTCCGCCGACCTGAACATCGTGGACCGCTTCAAGTTCCAGACAAGACGCGCGGTGGCGCCGCTGGAGCGGGGCTTCTGGCGGATCGATACGGCGGGATGGCCGACGCCGTTGCGGGAGGCGGCGTGGAGGTTCCTTGCGAACTGGGTCGGGGCTGGCTTCGCGGGCTGGGGAACGAGGTGCTATCGAGACGAGGGCAGGGCGTGGATCCGGGTGTATTGCTGGGGGATTGTGGTGGGGCCTATCTATGGCATGATCTACTTGGCGTCGGAGAGGAGACTGAAAACAGAGAGGTCAGAATGGGTGGATGGTGATGGGCAGGCAGTAGTGGTGGTCGAGGCGCGAGAAGGGGCGATGGGGTAGGCGGATATGAAGGCTATAGAGCAGTGGATATTGGTATCTAGATGCTGGGGAAGATGCATCTAGATGCTAGAAGACATATCACAGTGCAAGTTTGGAACGAAAGGTTTTAAGTCTCTCTTGAAGCTTTGAGTATTACTATTACAAGGAACGCCACGAGACCAGAAGAGTCATCGCTGCAAAGTAAGCTGTGACCTGCCCATCTACAAAAGAATCTCTCCCGGAACAAGTTATAGGACAAAAGAAAGAAACAACGATACAAAGAAAAAGTCGCAGAACCGACCAATGCCGCAGCCTCTGATACGGAGCCTTGCTCATGGGGAGCCTTTGCTTGCCCAAGCCCAGCACCTCAGCCATTCCGCCACAAACGAGAAGAGCAGTGGTGAAGGGGAGCGAGAAGATTAGATGAGAAGGACCAGCTATGCCAGGGGCGCGCGCATTGTAAAAACAGATATAGATAAAGGAAATATAGAAAAAAGGAAAAGCACAGAGGAAAAGATGAGGGGAAGCAATTATGGGTAGACACAGAACAGGCTGTCGATGCTATGCACTTTTGTCTTTTCCGGGCCAGGCTTCGCGATAAAGTCTGACGCCCTCCAAGAAGCACGTCTCAGCCGGTAGATTCTGCGATCCTCTATCCCAAATGCCATTGATAGCCGCCTCCTTCCAAGAAGCGTCGTGCTGGATGCTGCAGCCGCCGATGAGCCGGCCGTTGATGGTGCGCGCGTGTTGTCGCCGTGTGGCCTCGGGTGGCTGACTGGACCCGGATCTCCCTGCTTGAAAGCAGACCAAGAGAATTGGGATCCTGTCCCATGATTGCCTCCTCGGCAAACAAGAAATATGTACAGTAGAAGAGCGAGAAGACAGACCACGCGAGGCTGAAGGCGGAACAAAAGAACGAGCACCACAAGAGGGCCGGCAAAAGACGGATGAGATCAGGCCTGACAATCCAGGCATAAAACCAGATATCCCAGTGGGGAAAGGGAAAGCAAAGATGGAATAAGATAGAAGCCGGAAGAAAGGACACGACAGACAAGACGTTCTCAGGAGGAAAGACCGGACGCGAGAAGTCCGGGTAAAAAAGACACAACTGCAAGGATCCACAGTTCTATCCCGACGGTGTCAAAAGACGCATTTAATAACGGGTATCGTAAGGATCGTAAGAAAGGAAAGAGTGGCTTTGGGGGGATTAGAAGGGACGAAAAGAGAAAGTGCCAGCGCAGCAAGCTGCCTGAAGAGTCAGGCATCCCGACAGTGGCTGCCTTATTTTCTGTTTCAAAATATCAAGAGATCTGCATTTACAGAGCAGCGAAGGCGGCGACCAGGGCGGCAACGACAACGCTGGCACCGGTCATGGAGGCACCGGCGGTCACGGGGACACCGGTGGGGATGGAGCCCAGACCAGAGCTGCCGGCAGCGCCGCCGGAGGGACCAGCAGCGGGAGCCTCAGGGGCGGGGGCGCCGGGGGAAACGGGCGAGCTGGACTCGACGGGGGGAACACCGTACTCAGCACCAGCGGAGGGCTGGATGGGAGAGTTGGACTGGACGGGGATGCCGTAGCTGGTGGTGTAGACACCGCCGGCGGGGTTGGTGGGAGCAGGGACCAGGTTGACCTTGTCGTCCTCGGTCTGGAAGTCGACGACGGGGATGGTGGCAGTGCGGGTGATGGTCTTGGTGGTGTACGAGGTGGTCTCGGGGGCAGCGCCGGGGGCAGTGGCAGTGCCGTTGGGGGCAGCGCCAGTGGGCACGGGGTACGAGGCATCGACGGAGCTGGGGGCAGCAGGGACAGAGCCAGCGGGGGCGGTACCAGCGGGGCCAGAGCCGGAGGGAGCGGGGACGGAGCCAGCGGGCACATCAGTGGGCTCGCAAGGAACGACCGTGGTGGCAGTGATGGTGACGGTGGCGTACACGGGCATCTTGGGCTCCTCAGTGACCTTCAGGACGGGGATGATGGAGTCGATACCAGTGACAACGCAGGGGTTGGAGCCGACGTGCGAGGCGCAGATACCCTGGACCAGGAGCAGAGCCTGCTTGATCTCATCATCGTTCTCACCGTTGGAGTAGATGCAGGCGTAGACGTTCTCGATGAACTCCTTGTTGGGGCAGTAGCAGGTGGCATCGGTGTTACCAACGCAGGCAACGGAGTCCATCCAGGTGTTCAGGCACGAGGGGACCAGCTCGGGGTAGTCCAGCTTGGGGCTGTTGTTGACGGGGGTGGTGGGCACAGGCTTGGAAGAAGAGACCAGCTTGGTGGAGGAGACAACAGAGGTGGTAGAGCCCAGGATGGTGCTGACACCGGTGGTGACAACGGGGACCTCGGACGAGACGACCTTGGAGACGGTGGAGGTGGTGGTGCCGACGGAGGTGACAACGTCGGTGTTGTACGAGGGGACGGTCTCGGTGACGGGGACCTCGTGGACCTTGGTGGTGGTGGCAACCATGGTCTCGGTGACGGGGGAGGTGGTGGTGCTCACGGCAATGGTGTCGGTGACAGTGTAGACCGAGGTCTTCTCCGCAGCAGGGCAGTCAGTGACGGTGGGAGCGCACGATGTGATGGTCTTGATCTCGGTGCTGTAGATGGTGGAGGTCTGCATGTACTCGGTGGTGTAGGCAGTGGTCTCAACCGCCAGCGAGGTGGAGGTGGTGGTCACGACAGACGAGGTCAGCGAGGAGGTGGTCTCGACGGCAGTGGTCTCGACGGGAACCTCGGAGGTCTCGGTGCTGTAGACAGTGGACATGGAGGTCTCGGTGGTGGTGGTCATGACAGCCGAGGTCTTGGTGATGGTGGAAGACTCAACAATGGTGGTGGTCTCCTCAGCAGGGGAAGTGGCCTCGGGGGTGGGCTCCTCGCCGTAGATGGGGATAGTCTCCGAGCTGGAGGTGGGCTCAACGGGGCTGTTGGAGGTGACGGTGGTCTCCTCAGCGGGAGTGGTGGTTGTCTCCTCGGCAGGCGAGGTGGGGGTCTCGACAGCGGGGGTGGTGGTGGTCTTGACCTTGGTGGTCAGGCTGGAGGTGGGCACCGACACGGGGGTGGAGGTGGCCACGGGGATGCTGACCGTCTTGCTGACAGCGGGGACCTTGCCGTTGCAGTCGAAGCTGATCTCGGGGATCTCGACAGCGCAGCCACCCGAGGGCAGGTTGGGCTGCTCGGGGTAGACGACGGTCACGTTCTTGGCGCCACCGCACTGGTTGTTGGGCACCGAGGTACCGAACTTGGAGCAGGCCGAGCGGGTCTTGCAGTTGCGGCCGTCGGGCATGTCGAAGTGGAACTCCAGGTCGCAGTCAAACTCGGGCTTGACGTTGAAGGTCTTGATGGAGAACTGCTCAACGGTGGTGCCGTCGCAGCCGATCTTGGGCGAAGTCTCCTTCTTGCTGTTGCAGCTACCCTTGATGGTCTTGCCGGTGTTGAAGCCAGTCTCGCAGGTGAAACCCTTGAACTCGAAGCCGTTGTACTTGTCGACCTTGCCGACGGGCATGTCGTTCCACTTGAAGCCACCCTTCTGGGCCTCCACGCACTTGTTGTCGCAGTTGGCAGGGCTGGTGAACTTCTTGGAACCACCGAAGTTGTAGGTGGCCGAGGCCTCACCAAGGAGGGCGGCGGCGACCGCGATGACAGCAGCGGACTTCATTGTGAAAGTATGTAACGAGGGGGGGAAGTATTAAGAGAAGTGAATATAAACAGAGAGCAATAAAGCGAAGCGAGTGGATGGTGATAGCAAGTATCAGATATTATCGTTCTACCAGTGAACGTTGTATAAACAAAGAGGGGCTGTCAAAGCAGAAACGAGTGAACTTTGACTGTAAAGAGTGATACCCAAAGGCAAGAGAGAGAGAGAGAGAGAGAGAGAAGAGGAGGAGAGAGAGCTTGTGGTGTAGAGAAAAGGGAAACAAAACAGGAGATGAGGTGGGAAGCCCGGGAGCTATATATCTGTTTTGGCGGTGGGCCGACTGGGACTTGTCAGTCAGTCTCTTTGGCTCGTTCTTCTCACATACACGCACACATGCTCGTTCGCTCTCTCTCTCGCTCTCTTCGTCTCTGGCTCTGCCTGTGGTTCATCGAACTGAGGGGGGGCCGTGTCCCCCCTTCCATGGGTCCATCATGGAGAGCAGGCCTTGCTTCGGCTCACCTACACGCCCCTTTCCACCCCACCCCTTTCACACTCACCACACACCCCCTCCTTCTCCCACCCCCTTGCCTTGCTCCCTGGCCCTGGCCCTGGCACTAGTCCTTTTCGGGCTGTTCACATCTGTCTTGCCACCCCGCTCAGGTCTCCTGCTGTGCATCTTGGTTCTAAGATGAGCAGAAGCCCGTGTCACCAGTTCAGTAGACCGGCCGGTGGGTGGGCTTATTGTTTATTTCCAGCGCGTAGGCTGCGAAGTGCGAAGCGTAGAGAGGGCCATCAGCGTCTAAGCCAGCCCGGGTCAGGCTCCGCAGGTTGTGCTGTGCTCGCTCTTCTCGTTGCTAGTGCTAGTCAGTCACAACCCTTTTCTCCTCCTCCCTTCTCTTCAGCTGTCGTCACCACCTTCATAGAGCCAGAGCCCAGATGTTGTCCGTCTCCCTTGATGACAAGACAGAAAAGGGGTCGAACAACGAAGAACGAATCTTTCAGCCTGGAGCTTTCTCCCTCGCAGCACTCCCTGACATGAGATGGGACTGGCTAGCTAGCTAGCTGGACAGCACAGCACTGCACTGCACAAGACTGGGTTGTGCCTTGAGCACATACATGCAATGCATTTCCCGCGCGTTGGCAAGTCTAGCGGCTGGCTGGCTGGCTGTTCCTCTGCCTCACTTAGTCAGTCAGTCGCCTTCTAGGGGGTCGTAGCCGCCTGGGCTACAGGGCGACGACCCGGAGTTAGCGGCAAGTTCGGCGGCGGGCCTTTTGATTGGGGGCTTTCTTTTCTTTGTTGGTGTCTGTTCTTTTGGGCCTGTCTGTGTGTGTCTGTTCTTTTGGGCCTCTCTGTCTCTCTGTGTGTGTCTTTGTAGCGCTGGGCTGTAAAGCCTAGACCGCTCTCAGCCAATCATTGGCTGCTTTGAGGCGGTTCTGGGAGGCCGTTACCCCTGATCCTTTGGCGCTGTTCTTGTTGTCTTTTTTCTTTCCTTTTTTTGTCGATTATTTTGTCTTTTTTTTTCCTCTTTTTCTTCATCTTTTTCTTCCTTTTTTTGTCGATTATTTTGTCTTTTTCCCTCCCTTTTCCCTCTCTTTTTGCTTCCTTTTACCGCTTTCACAAAGCCCCCAATTCAAATCACTCTGCCCTCTAAGCGAGCGACATCAAGAACCTTTCTTTCTCCCCATACCGAGAGTCATTTATTGACCAGGCACATACGTCTCCATGTGCATCCCGTCCAATATTTACTTCGTATAGCAACAAAGGGGAAAATATTTACGACGTATATGCAAGTACACATGCATATCGGATGTCTAAATAAAGACTCTCCTAGGGTTACGATATCAATCAAGGGTTGCACTAACACCGGCCAAAGAGGAAACAACCCCTTGTTCCTTCCCTCCCCTAAAAGCAACATCAACGACCATCGGAGGCCCGGCTAACCTGCTGCCGAAACCCTGAGCCACCCACTGCGTGATGCGGCCGGCGGGACAAAGGGCTAGCCAGTCCAACGGCGGTCCAGAAGCCCAGAGCACGTCCCATAGCCAACCCAGCGCTGGAGCCCCCCAACCCACCAAAGCCAGAGCTTTACAGCCACAGCCACACGGAGGCACCTGAAGTTTAACGAGAATAAGAAACGGGAAAAGCCCACCAAGAACGGCCGCCAGCTGGCTCTCGCTTCTCAACTGTGCGCCGTCAAGTTTGCTTGATGACATCTTTGCTCTGTTGCAAGATATCCCATCCAGGTGGATTGGCGAGCTGGACAGAGACAAACATGAAACAAGCACAGCCTACTACAGCCCAGAAAGCCTGCAAGAGAAAAGAAGACGACAAAAAAGGACTCTCAAGAGCGCAAAAAAGCCTTTGCTCGTCCCAGCCAGCACACGCCTTAGTTCCAGCTTGCTAGCTGCAAAGCTGGGCTGGGGCCCAAGGGCCTAACCCGTTCTGCGCTGGAGCCAAACATCGGGTCTTCCTTTGCCAGGCGAAGCCCTACGTCGCGACTAGTGTTTCGATAGGATTAAGGGTCCTTTTTTTTTTGTCTTCTTTTTCTTTTCTTCTGGTATGCACGAGAGAGACCTTTGGGGCTGTTTATTGCTTGAGTGACACACACACACACACACACACACACACGCTGGCAAAAGAAGAGACGGAGGCCGTGGAACTTGGCCTGGGCTGGGCTGGACTCGACTTGGTGTTCTTTTTTAGAGGTGCATATCAGAGACACAAGCACAAGCACAAGACATTAAAGCCCAACTTTGTGACCGCATCAAACAAGACAGGCTCACTAAAAGGCAGAAAGAAGAAAAAAGAAAAAAGAAAAAAAAAACTCCGCTGCTGGCCTGTGTTTCCATTCCTCGTAGCCCCACCCGTCAAACGTCTCTGAACCTGCAAAGAAGAGAAGAAAAGAAAAATAAATCTCCTTGCTGTCTGTCAAGCAGAAAATGGTACTAAAGCCGTGGACGGAGGGCGGGCGAGAGAAAGAGGAACCTTGCCGTTGCCGTTGCCGGTGACTAGTGTGTAAGTGGGCTCTCAGTAGGCGATGTGATGTGATGTAGTATCTCCACGTTGTGGCCGTGTCATGAAACAGGCACAGCCTACTTTCTTTCCTTGTAGAGTGTTTCCTTTTGTTTGTCGAGAGAGAGGGAGAGAGACAGAGGGAGAGAGACAGAGGGAGAGGGCGGCAAGGGGATACAGGTTTGCCGTTGCTGTTGCCTGTGGCTCTGCCCTACCCTGTGTCTCTCTGTCTCTCTGTCTCTCTGCCTCTCTCTACCCTGCCCGGCCCTGGCCTGTCTTTGCTTCTTCCTGTCGGCTTTGTTTCTCACTGCTACAGCAGAACAGTGGAGTCCAAACAACTCCGCGTTTCAGGTCGCCTTTTGGGGGGAGAGGGGGGGGGGGAGAGGCGGGCTATTTTTAGCTCTGTACTCTGCGTGCTCCTGGGACATCATCTTCCTCTTCTTCTTTCTCGTTGCGCTGGCTTCCCTTTGGCTCAAGCACCCACCGGCCAAGCCCTGCTGCCAAAACGAAACACCCCGCAAGAAGGCCAGACTAGGATCAAGGCTCTCGCCTCTAGGGGAGAGGGACAAGAGTTCTGGCCATGGTGCTCTTCTCCCAGTGTGCATCATGCGAGACTGCCACACGCTTGATGTGTGTGTGTGTGTGTCTATGTCCAGGCCTGTGTCTATGCCTGTGTCTGTGTCTGTGTCTGTCTACAAGAGCGGCGATCACTGGCTACGGGTGGCAAGCAGCGGACCGGGCGTTGATTACGGCGGTAATCAACAGGCACAACGGCGATCATAGAACGGAGGGACGTGACAGGTTTGTGCCTGTGTAGCAGGACGTCGCATGCGCAGAGAAACAGAGAACAGAGCACGGAGAACATAGAACAGAACAGAGAACAGACACACACACACACACACACTGACGCTCGTACTCTCACGGACGACCCGAGTAGTCAAAAAGCCAAAACATTCTTCCCTCTCGCCCTCCTTTGTTCTTGCTGAAATGAAAGGACCGGAAACACGGATCTGATCTCAACTAGCCCGGAGACTAGAAGAAACCATCGGCAGCAAGCAAGAAGCAGGAGCAAGCAGCAGCAACATCAACAGCACCCAAGGCCAGCCCAAGGCCACCCCAAGGCCAAGAAGGCCAAGCCAGAAATCCACGTTAGCAACGAACCGAGAGCCCTACTAAGCTCAAGACAGAAGCGATCAGCAAGGGTCCTGCGTCTTGGCTTTTGCTCTGTTGCAGTCTGCTCTGGCCTGCTCCAGGACCCTTTCTTCCTTTTTTCTTAGCGTTGGCTTTTGGGAAGGGCCCGGGCTGCTTGGGATCTCTGATACTGGTGCTGATACTGAGATGCTAGTGTGGGCTTGGTTGGAGAGGTACTGGCTCAGCTTGGCTGGCTGGCTGGCTGGTAGGCGGGCGGGTGGGTTTAGCTAGTGGCTGTTGGAAGCGTGAGGTTGGAGCTGGGCCGGACTGGGGGCCATGTTGATGTTTCTTTGAAGGATGGGGGGTCTTTTTTTTCTCTCTCTTTTTTTCTTCTCTTTTTTTCTTTTCCTTTTCTTTTTTCCCTATTATTTCCCTTCCCCTCTTCTTGTTTCTTCCTTCCTCTTCTTCCCACACAAACATGGAACACTCGGAGTTTCTAGCCCCGTTCTAGCGCCGTGATGTTTTTTTTTTGCAGGAGGCCAGCAGCCACTTCACTTGGCTTGGCTTGGTGAGGGAAACAGAGTGACAGACAGACAGAAAGAAGACAGACGCCCAGCTGCTCTTTGTCATGGCTCTCTTGCTTTCGGGTTAGTGCAGGCAATCTCCTTTCTTCTATCTCTTGTCTTCTCTTCTCTTCTCTCCTCTCGCTTTCTCGTGATCGTCTTCCGAGATGTGCGCTAAGCAGCAAATAGTGCGGGTGATCCCATAGCCTCCGTTGTAAACAAACAAAACTGTGTTTTTTTTTCTTTGAAGTTTCTAAGATTCTTTGACTTTCTCGGTCTTTCAGGCATCGTATTTCCTTTTTCTTTCATGCTCAGCTGGTTCAGCTGCATCACACAGAAAACAGGCTAACAGCTTGATACCAAGGCCTGGCGCTCTCTAGACCTGAAGCCGCGCCGTGCTAAACGGAAGTAAGTACATCGTGTGGTCCACTATCTTGTATACGGATATATCACAGCGTATTCTGGAAGTGTCAGAGTGTAGCCTGTGTGATGTTTCTCCCAGCTCAGCTTGGTGGTGATGTGATGTGACTGGTTGTGACTTGGGGGGTATTTCTTTTTTAAAAAGTCTTTTTTAATATTTCTTTTAATATTTTCTTTTTTAAATATATATTTTTTCTTCATTCTTCTTTTTCTTTCTTTTCCCTCTCTTCCTGCGTTATTTATCCCTCACCTCTCCTACCACTAAAGAGACGCCTGTAACTTGTCTCGCTAGCCACTGACCACAGCGCTGTAACTAACACGGGGCCCAAGTGTTCCTCCCCCCAAAAGCAAAACAGCCACACTGAAAGAAAACAAAGAAAACCCCTCATACAGCGCATCTTCCCCCTGGACTGCGCTGTATTTTTTCTTTTCTTTTTTTCCAGAGAGGGCCTAAGCCCTGCCCCCCCCCCCGTCCGCCCCGGCCCCGGCATGAGGCATTGAACATAAACATGAACATAAAATGAACAAGAGCCTCCGAGCACAAAGGGAAAATAATACATTGAAACAAATGTCCGTCGACGGACAAAAGAACATTATTCGATAGCGCCATGCACTAACACGTCCACAGCGCAGGTTGTATGGCGGCCTGTTAGTGGCTCCATCCATTCATCAAAGTCTCAGCTGTCAGTTGTGGCGCATGCAGCTCTCAGGCCTTCTCCTATTTCTCGGGCCTTTTTATCCAATGTCCGCTGCTGCAGAGGAGGGCAGCAGAGCAGAACAGAGCAGAGCTTCAATAAAGCTGTGTGTCGGCCGGCCGTGTGCGTATATGCAGAGCCAAGGACTGCAGAACAGGAAACAAATCATACAATGCAGGCCTAGCCGAGATGCCAGAGCCAAAGCCAGCTGGTGGGTGGGTTGACGGCAATATGCCTTGCTGGCTGGCACCGTTACTGTTGCCGTTACCGGGCCGGGGCATTATTACCACGGCGTAGTTGTGATATGTTTCCTTTTTCTTTTTCTTTTTTCAGCAGTTAGATTAGGAGAAAAGCTGCTTGCTGCACATCTATATTATTGTGATGGGCAATGTATTGCTTTCAGCACTGTCTAGGCCCTGAAAATATAGCGGTCGAGGCCTGCAGGGTGGCAGGCCTAGAAGCGTAGAGGCCCTGTATCCCAGATGTCTAGCAGCCTTAGAGGCCCTGAGCCCTAGTAGTTTGCTACTAGGCTAGCCCTGTAAGTTATGTGTAAGTCTCGCTTTCCCCTGTCCTGCCCTGTCCTGTCGTCCTCTTCTTCTCCCCTCTCCCCTCCCCTCCCCTCCCCTCCCCAAACGCGTGGTTCTCCAAAGTCACTCTCTGATCAATGCTATACAGTTGTCATGTCTTGGCAGTGAAGCTTGAGCCCTGATCGTGAAGCCACAGTCTCTGTCTCTGGCCCCGTCTCCTTGGTGCCCTGTGCTGTGCCCTATGCCTGTCTCTGGACATCTGGACATCTGGACCTCTCGCCCTCTCGACCTGCACCGTACCGTATGTCTCCCCCCATGTCCCCTCCAACCGACTGCACCACCGCTTGTCGTGTTGTCTCTCGGGCTGTGCTCGGATGCAAATATCCAGATGCACATGGAACTAGGGCTGCTGCTAGTATGCGGGATGCAGGCTGCAGGCTGCTGGTTTCTTGCTGGCTGTGCTGTGTTGCTACGACTTTGTTCATTTTACTTGGGCCGAGTGGGTTGCTAATAGTGCGGTAGAAGAAAGATGAACAATACGAGAAGAGGAGAAGTAAAGGTGAAAGGCGAAGTGGTGTTAGTCCCCGTGTTAGCGTGCAGTATTTTCAAATCTTTTTTTTGCTATTTTTTCCGGATATATGTCCCATTTATTTCCTCCTTTTTTCTGTCTTTCTTCTTCCTACATCCACCTATGTCACAACACATACAGCATCACACTTTATTAGCTCAGGTAGAGCTGCACTTCAACTAGAACCAAGACTTAACAAGGGGGAGACAAGATTCGTCACCTCAAGAATTGCGGCCTTCCTCCCCTCCCCCCTTAAGAGCCCAACACCACAGTCTGGTAGCAAATCATTGGCAACGAAGAAAAGGCACAGCGGGAGTCTAGGAAATTTGACGTTATGCTTGTGATTTGGAACTGTTTATATTGCTGGAGAATGAGGGCTGTCCATCTCCTGTCACAGCCCTCTTTGTGCTCTGGTTCTCTGCTCTCCTCCCTCATCCCCTCCTACCCCCTCTTGTCTTGGTCCCCTCCCCTCTTTGTCCTCCCCCCTCTTCTCTTCTCTTCTCTTCTCCCCCCCCCCCCCTTTGACTCTTCTCCCTCGCTTCGTCTTTTGTCTAGGCTCCCTTCCCCCGGCTTCCCTTCTCTTCCCTGGACCAATTTGTTTGCAGTAGCACTGAAGAACGTGTGCAAGCCATGCATCGTGAAATTGGCTCAACATAATCCCATCCACACTTTGTTCTTCCTACTTTCTTCCTCTTTTCCTTTGTCTGGTACTTTTCTTCACATCGGTCCATCTCGTATTGTTGCTTCCCTTCCCCCTTGCCGTAGCCGGGGGACCCTTCCACAGGACCCTCCCCCAGGACCCTCCCCCCCCAAGTCGAGCTCTTCTATTTCCAACCTGTCAATGGCTAATGACGCTGTGATCTCGGCCTCTGTCTGCCTTGTGCCCTTTTTTGTAATTTCCGCTGTCTTCCCGTCGACCGTTGACCGCTGGCGTTGTAGTCGTGTCGTAGTGTGTTGTCGTCGTTGTCGTTGTAGTGCGCATGTACACGTATATCGAGGCTAACCTCACCTCACCTGCACCTGCAGCCCGCCTTCGTGATCTCCAACTTGCTCACCGAAACATTTGCAGCGGCCGGGCTTCCCTCCCTCCTCCTGTTCCCCGACCTTTTGCTTCCCCCCTCTCTCTTCTCTTTCCCTCCTCTCCCCCCCCTCTCTCTGACCTCTCCTGTCTTGCCTGAGCCCAGCCTCATCTCACTTGCATGCTAATCCCGCCGCAACGCACTGGCGGTCCATTCATGGCTGAGCCTCTCGTCTGTGACAAAGCAAGGACACTCGAACCTAGTCCTTCATTTCCCTCAACACCAGAAGCCCATCTGCTTCTTCTGCTTCTACTGCCCAATCGACAACCGGGCCACTTTTCGAAACGTCGACACATGCCATAGTTTTTTGTGCGTGTGTCAAGTGAGCCAGGGCGAAACTGACCCGGACCCCCCTTCTCTTCTCTTATCTTATCGAGGAATAGGAAGAGGAACAAAGAAGATCCGTCTCGTAAGGACGTCTCGTAAGAATGGTTGGTACCTGAGCCCTGGGACTAGTGCAACCCTCACAATCCATCATATCCCCCTAAGAATAACCCTTGCCATACCTACTCTGTACACAGCTCTGGTTACAATCACCGAATTGAACTCTCCCATGAACCAAGCCTACTGTGACCATGAAAAAAATACTCTCTAAAAACCCTTCCCACAACCCCCACAACCCTCCTAGCCTCCACCCCGCATCGCCTTCATCCGCGCCTCTGCCGCTCGCGCCCTCCTCTCTCGCTCCAGCCGCATCCGCATTTCCGGCGTGAGCCCCCGCGCCTCCTTCTCGCGCCTCTCCTCAGGCGTCATCCTGGAGTCCATCGTGGCCAACAAGCCCTTGTCCTTGGTCGTCGACGGCGCCACCTTGGGGCCCTCTTTGCGCAGGCGCGCCTCTTCCGCCCTGCGCCGCTCCGCCTCCTTCGCCTCCGCCTCCTTCCGCTCCCGCTCTGTGCGTGCTTCCGCCTCGGCCTTTGATAGTGCTGCCGGCACTTTGGCTGCTGCCCAGTCCCAGGCGCTCTCGCCGAGCTCGGATCGCGCTACACGGAATGCGTCGCGCGCTGCTCGGTCGCCGGCAAGCTCGAACGGTGGTCGGCCTTCGCCGTTGGGTATCGTCGGGTCAGCTTTGGCTCGGGTCAGGAGGCCGGTGATGATGGGCGCCGAGCCCTGCGTCGCGGCAAAGTGAAGAGGAGTGGGCGCATGGTGGTGTTGGTTGGGAGGGAAAAATGCAAACGACGCATCAATGCTGTTCATCTGGAAGTAGGATAGAAGCGCGGGGAGCTTTGACCGGCGAATCAAAGCTTGGATCTGTCCAGTATGCAACAGGGCAGTCTCTTCTTCCTCATTGAATTCTGGCTTGGCGGGAGCCTTGGGCGTAGACTTTGGCGCAGCCGAGGCCTTGGGCTCAGGCCGCTCCTCCTGTGGCAATATCTCCTTTATCTTGAGCCGCGTGAGCTCGATAAATGACCGCATGAGCTCGTTCTGTGTAGCGCGCCGAGTGTTGAACGGAAACCCGCGGATCCTGGGGTCGTTCGCCTTAAGGACCTGACCCTCGTAGGGCCCAAAGAGAGTGCGTCGGTTCGTCATGCCTGTGGCACGGATAAAGTGCAAGTCAGCAGTATCGATGAGGGCCTTCCACTCGCTCAGTAGCGCGCGCACATCGTCCACCAGAGCCTGCTCATTGTACCGTCTCAGGGTGGAGCCAGCCGAGTGCGCAGCGCCCTTGGCGTTGTCGTTGGCAGACTGCGAACCACCCTGCTTGCGGCGGGTGGTGTAGCGGTGGAACGTCTTGTGCGCCAGCACCGTTGCCTCGCGGTTTAACGGGCCAGGAGCGTTGTTCTTGACCTGTCGCGGGGGTAGTGCGACAACCATGGCGGCAAAGTGGCCACCACCAATCATGAGCATGAAGATGTGAGGGCCTTTGTAGGCGGCAAGCGGGCTGCCGTCCTTGTTGAGCTTGGGCGCAGGCTGAGGCGCCAACTGCTTGCTTTTCAGAACTGCCACTCTCGTTGATATATCAGCAAGCTCGTCGGAACCAAACATTGCCCGATACACGCCAAAATACGTATTTGGTGGGAGGAGAGGCGACTCGAACCACACCAGTGGAGTCTTGGCTTCTGCGCGTCTCGATGCTGTTGGATCATCTTCATCGTCGTTATGCTCGTTGGATGCCGGCTTCGCATAGCCTGATAGGTTGGCCTGTCGTTTCAACAAGGCGGACAACGTGCTTGGCTTGTTCCCGTCCCGCTCATCGTCTTCAGAGTCCGAGGAGTCTTCGCCGGACAAACTCTCGTCCAGGTCTCCGACTAGCTTTTCAAACTCAGCCTCGGTCACCGGCGCCAAGCCTCGCAGCTTTTGTCGTAGGTTGTAGTTGTGCAAATCAGACTTGAGATGGCTGCGATGGTCTAGCACTGATTCAAACGACTGTGAGCATAGTGAACATGCCTGAGACCCTACGGGAGAAGAGTCATTGGGGGCAGCAGGGACAGCAGTTATTGTCTCGGGCTCGTCCCACTGCAGTTCTGGCGTGTCCTTTGTAGCGAGAGAATCCAAAACATGAGATGGGAGGTCGTAGACTGCAAGGCTAAGGTCAGCATGGCATGATGAGAAGCCCGTAGAAGCCAGCAGGGCTGTTTGGTGCACTAACGGTAGAGAGGCCTCTTGGAAATGTCGTCGGGCCGTTTAGACATGGTGGGAGCAAGAAGACTGAGAAAGATTGAAACTCGTGGTGAAAGCAAACAAAGGGTCTTGTGATGCTGCACGTTCACAGAATTCTGATGGGCATTTATGCTGGTCCAAGTTGACGATGCGTCACTTGGCCGAGAGTTGATCACTCGACTCATGATCGGTCATAACAGCCTGGCAGCTGTCAGCAGCTGCCACACCAACCACTTGTGCTTCACCGAGCTATCTTATCGCCAAAGTGTCCCGCATTCACCCCGCTTAGCCATGACAAGTCGTGCGTGCTGGCTATTACATCACAGCCTTTGCAACCTACGATGAGTGCCCTGGTTGTATGCGTAGAACCAATGTGAATCTTGGGCTTGAGGCCATGATACTCGACGCGAACGCCCAAGTGCGCTTTGCTTTTTCCACATCTGGACTATGCGGACTTGATATGCAGGCCGACGTCATGCTCCAAGTTTCCCGTTTAGCCCTTGGATCTTGGCTGCTTAGCGTATGCCTAGTGCTATGAGCCCCTAAAGCTCGAGCTCTATAGAAGGGTCTAGCGCCTGTAGCTAGAAGCTGCACTGAAAAATTCTGCCGAAGTCGCTTTGGCTTGGCTTGTGACTCTTTTCCAGCTTATACTTAAGCACTTCCAGTCGTCTCCTCTTCTTTCTGGTGGCGTCATATCTGCTCCCAACACATCTATCTAGACATTCACATCGCTGCAGCATCAATCACGCCGGAAATGTCGTCCCCTGTCGGTATCACCTCCATCCAGCTGCCGTCGCTGCAGCATCTTGCGACCGGCAAGGTGCGCGAGCTGTTCCGCCTCGACGACAACACCCTGCTCTTTGTCTCAACCGACCGCATCTCCGCCTACGACGTCGTCCTCGACAACGCGATCCCCTATAAGGGCGCGCTGCTGACCCTAACCTCCGCCCACTGGTTCAAGGTTCTCTCCGCGCTGATCCCCACCCTGAAGACACACGTGGTCTCCCTGACGCCCCCCGCCTCTCTGTCCGCCGCCGAGCGCGCGCTCATTTCGCACCGCAGCATGACGGTGCGCCGGCTCAAGATCTTCCCCGTCGAGGCCATTGTGCGCGGCTACATCAGCGGCAGCGCCTGGGCCGAGTACAAGACCAAGGGCACTGTGCACGGCATCGCTGTGCCCGCCGGCATGCAGCAGAGCCAAAAGTTCGCGCAGCCGCTGTTCACGCCCTCGACTAAGGCCGAGGCCGGCGAGAAGGACGAGAACATCCACCCCAGCAAGGTCGCCGCGCTGGTCGGCGGCGACAAGTACGCCATGCGCATCGAGGAGCTCGCCCTGCAACTGTACTCGGCCGCCGCCGCCTATGCGCTGGAGCGCGGCATCATCATTGCTGACACCAAATTCGAGTTTGCCCTGGACGAGGAGACCGACGAGGTCGTGCTGGCCGACGAGGTCCTGACCCCCGACTCGTCGCGCTTCTGGCCGGCTGATAAGTACGAGGTGGGCCGTGACCAGGACAGCTTCGACAAACAGTTTGTGCGCAACTACCTGGTGGAGAATGGCCTCAAGGGCAAGGAGGGTGTCAAGCTACCAGACCACATTGTCGAGGCCACGGAACAGAACTACAAGGACGTTTTCCAGCGTCTGACTGGACGGTCGTTTGAGGACGTGCTCAAGATTACCTTGTGAGAAGAACGCGGAGAGTGAGAAGGGAATACAGCTACATGCGTTGAGGGATAAATAGACAGCAAAACAATACAGATATTGAGAGGCATTCAGCCAAGGACTACGGCCATCACGCATCACGAGGTGCTTGCAGATCTACAACAGAATCAAGAGGCGGAGGGAGCAAGCAAGTAAACTCTGGATTAGCTACTATGTATAAAACACACAAGATTGGAACAAAGCCCATCCAAGGCCGCAATGTAAAAACAAATGGTGCAATATGATCAACCAGCCCAGGCTAAACCGAACCAAGAACAACTGAAAGGAAAGCAAAAGGGAAAAAAAACGAAGAAGGAAACAAGAAGAGCAGCGCAAGAAAGGGAAAAGAAAGACCGGACAAACACCGCACAAAGACACACCAGCACCAACAGCCGTCTAATTCCGACTAATCTGGCTCGCCGTGGTACGCGACTCCTCCTCCTCCAACACATCGCTCAGCCGCGTCGGATGCTGGTGCGTGGCTGGAATGTCCCACGAAGCCCCGCTGTACGGGTTCTCCGCAGCAGCGGCGGCGGCGGTGGCTGGCTGGCTGGATGATTGCTGGGCCGATGACGACGGCGGCGGCGCGGATGACGGCGTCATGGCAGCAGAGGCCATGGACTGGTACTGCTGTTGGCTCTGGCCCTGGTGGGCGTGGGCGCGGCTGCTCGGCAAGTTGTAGTCATCCATGTCGGGGTGCGACAGCGGAGAGCCAGCCGTCTCGTAGGGAATGGGCCGGCCCTGGGCATCGAGAAGCTCGTTGCCAGCAGCGTCTAGCACGTAGCCGCTGTGGTAGTGGGAGTCGGCTTCAACGACATACCCCGGGTTGACGCCTGAGGCTGAGCTGACAGGCGGCTGGTGGGGAGGGGTATAACTGCCTGTAGACTGTTCCTGCTGCTGGTGTTGTTGTTGCTGCTGGGGCTGGGAATGCGCTAGGTGATCACGGCGGCTGTTCGCAGCGCTCATGGGCACCACCTGAACGCCACCGACGATAGTAGGCTGGCCGTTTTGCAGCGAAAAAGTGCGTTCGCGCTCTTCCTGCTCCCGGCGACCAAGCTCTTCCCACGCACGGCGTGCCTCCTCCTTGGAAATGGTCAGCTCCTTCTTCATCTCGGCCAGTTGGCGCTGCAGGATGTTGACAGTCTCGGTGTTTTGGGCCTGCACGGCCTTTTCGCGTCGCGCGTTTTGTTCGTCGCGCAGGGCAGCCTCGAGCTGGGCCTTTTCCTCTTGTATTCTCTCGAGTTCGCCGCGCGTCTCGAAGAACCAGCGCTGGAACTTGCGCTCGGAGCTGGCCCGTAGTCGCTGCAGCTCCACAACGGCATGGAAGAGGTTGGCGCCAGCGGCGGATAGGTCTGTTACCTGGCGCGATAATGTCTTGCTGAGAGGGTCTGTTTCCAGCATGCTGCCGTTCATCTCGAGCCGTCTGATCCAATGGCGCGTGACGCCTTCCCACTGAGCGGAAAGAGTTTCCCAGCGTTCAAAGGCGTGGGGAAAAGAAGACTTGGATTGTGAGCCTGATTGTCTTTTGCCGGAGCCGCTGGAGTTTGGCGGGGCTTGGGATGAAGGGCCAGCCTCGGGGCTGGCGTCTATGTTGGCGTTGCTTGTGGCATTGTAGACAGGGCGTGATCGGGGAGTGGTGGGCTGGGCAGCGCTAGCCGACATGTATGATTTTGAATGTGAATTAGGTGATTGGTAGGTGGCACCGCCAGCAGCAGCGGATGATGCGACAGTCGCTTTGCGCTCGGCACTCCGTCTTCTGGCTTCTTCCTGGAGCCGTAGCTCGTGTTCGGCAGCGGCACGATGTCGCTTCTCTTGGTCTCTCATGATGGAATCCTGTTCCCTCTGCTCGGCGCGACGGCGTTCGCGGTCCTGGCGCTCTTTCATGATCTGGGTCGGGCTCTTAATTCCGGCTGCAGCTGCAAAGGCAGAAACCGCGGGCGCAGTACTACTTGACACTGTCGTTTTGTGACGCGAGCTCATTGTTTCCACGGCGGTGGTGGGTTTGGGGGTCTGGCGGATGAAGGCAGACCGGGAAGCGGAAGGGGGCACCAGGGGTTGCGACTTGACTCTTCGGTGGGCTCTGAAAATAGGCTTGGGCTCAGGCACCGAGATGGGGGTACTTTCGAGGCGAGGAATCTGGATACCGTAAGGCTCGGAGATTCTTGCTTCTTCTTCAACAAGGTCGGGCGTAAATGAATACGGACCTCGCAGTGCTTCTTCCAAGGCGAAGAGCAGGGCGCTGTGCTGGCGCTTATGGCGAAGGGCAACGGGCCGTGTGAGTTGGACAATGGAAAGATGGGCCGGGGTGTCTGAAGCCGAGATGTGTTTCTCGGGGGAGGGAAACTCTGGAACCGTGAGAGTGTCGTCGTCCGAGTCGCTGAGAATCTGCGAATGAATGCGAGAGCGCGAACTGGATCCCTTGTTCAGAGAGTGGCGGCTAGCAGAGCGCGAGGCAAGCGACGACAGATGCTCTCTCGTAACGGGTGTTTGACGAAGCGCGTGGCTGGACGGGGTTGGCGAGCCGCGGACCGACAAGGACGGAGTCTCGTGTAGCTTGGGCGACGGCTGGAGCGAGCGGAAGTTGAGATGGGAGGTAGAGGCTGAGGCTGTGGGTGAAGCGGGTGAGCGGAAGGCTGTTGTTTGGGCGGATTGGGCGTGCTGCTGGCGATGGGGAACGGAGTGGGCCTGATGCGCCACGACAGGCAACGAGGCAACGGGGGGAATGGGGTTATATGGAGTTGTCGCGTTAATCTAGAGAGATTGGATTGGTCAGAATACAGGTTGCGCTGCAGACAAAGGACACAACACAACACAGGACAGAAGAGTGAAGCGTTGACGCTGGATATGTCAAAACTCGGCTAGGGCGAGCGAGGACAGCTGAGATGAGATAACAATTTGCGGGACGTACCAAAGTGACTGGAACCAGATCAACGGATCAAGGTCAAATCAAAACGGGACGACAAGCGAGGAATGGACGATGAATAGTCGTGGGAGAGTGTGGAAAGTGCTGTTTCCAGACTGCTCCCTCGCAGAAGAAGATTAAAAGAGGCGTGCCTGAGGTCGTAGCAGAGGGTTTGGAATGGTGGGAAAACCCCCCTTTGGCTTTTTGCAAATGAGAATGGCTGGGGAGAAGCAAAAATAGATGGACGGGGAGATGCAACGACGGCCTGGATCAAGAGAAGAGCACGAAGTTGAGGTAGCAGAATAATGCTGGTGGTGGTTGTGTTGGTGGGTTGGGGAAATAAATGTGGTGGCTAGTGGGTGTGAGCGCTGTAAATAGGACGCGATTCCAGGAGGGCCAGCGCTGGAAGAAGAACTGAAAAAACGAATAATGGTGCCTAGCGGGACGTGGGTGCGCTATAGCAGCAGAAGGGCCTGGCACTGTAAAGCCGGTGGCTAGTGGCCAGAGGGTGCTGTAGCCTGAACTCTTCCAGGGCACAAGCGCCCGGGGGAGCCAGTAAAAGACAGGACAGTATCCCTTTCTTTTTCGTTCTTTGCAGCAGCCTGTGCTGTCTTGGCTCACTACAACAAGGAGCCACACGCTAGGAGAGACAGCAAAGCAAAGCAAGACTTCCTCCCCCAAAAGGCCGCCGCCAAAATAGCCTGGCCAGATATCAGGGAGGATTAGACCCAGCAGGACCACAGCCAAAGTGACCAGCAGCAACTCGACGAGACACAGCAGCAGCAGCAGCAGCAGCAGAGTCTGAGTCTGAACGTCCACGCAAACAAATGCAGAGAAGAAGAAGGAAAAAAGAAGAACCGGAGAGACAGAAATTGTCGGTTTTGAACAGAGAGAGATTTGTCCCCCAGAGAAAGGATCAGGAGAACAGCGCGCTCTGCCTGGGCCCTGCTGCAGCATGCAATAATGGACGAAAATTCTGATTTCTTTTTTTCCTCCTTCTTCCGTCTACAGCTCGGGCCCGGGCGATGGCACTCTGCTTCCCAAACCTGGCATCAATTGACAGAGACAACGACTGGGGCGGTCTGGCTGCTGCATGGGCGCTTGGGAGGGCCCTGCTGCCATCCTGCACTCTAACCTCACAGCTACAACTGACTGTCTGCCTCTTGTGTCCTCGTCTGCTCTAGCTACACCTGAGCCCACGTCTCTGGGTGATCATGGCACCACCTGTCCAGAGCCTTGGTCTCATCCAAACACAGCTTCTTTTCTCGTAGTCGACTCCCGTAGAGAACAGCAAACAGCCTGGCCAGGCCTGGCCTGGCCTGGTCCTCGGCCCAGCTCAAGAGCCCCAAGGATCCAAACGGGACACAGCCTGGCTGTATCAAGTGCTGCCAGACGCGACGCGTTCAGCTTTAATTTCCTTTGAGAGCTGAGGCCAAGCAGGTTGGCGGAGGCTGTAGGGCCGAGCTTTGTCTGTTTCTCTGTGTGTCTCTGTGTCTCCCTCTCCGTCGTTTGCTTCGTTTGTGTAGTGAGAGATGGAACCCAGCCTCCTTTGACGCTATCAATGCATGGCCTGGCCTGGGTCTACATATAAGCACACATGTCGCCATAGAAGTTGTATGCAGCTTATGGTGCAACTACAACTTATAGTGCTTCGTTCTTATATGCGGTGTGCAACCCGTTGTTGGCTTGAGATCATGATGCGATATACCACAGCATTCCCACCACCTCTCGATCACAACTAGCCCTTGGGATACTGAGACCCGAGCACGTGCCCTGAGAAGCCACGGGCCGGCAGCCCTCTGCTCTGCGTGTGTGTGCGCTGGCATCATGACCTCGTAGCTTCGCTGGCTTCGCTGGCTTGACCTGCGATGTCACCACCGCCATTGTCCCAATTAGGCCTACATCTTGTGTATGCAGCTTGTACCTGTACCCATGCCAGATCCTTCTGTCACTACACATTTTCTTTCTTTTCAGTAGCGAACAAAGACAATCAACTCACCTCACTTGAAGTCCTGCAGGAACAAACCCATTTGCTGCAAGTTGTGTCTGACCTGGATTCAAGTCTTCTCGAGGGAAACGCTTGGGTGGTCAGTTCTTGCTCTTCTGTGTGCTTACATAAGCATAACCCCCATTGTCCTCTTGTCTAGGGTTTCCTTCTTTCTATCTATCAAGCCACGTTAATCCCCCTCCTTCATAATTGCCAGCCGCCTCCATCAAAGTCCAGCTTCCTCCATCATCCACCATTGGCTTGTGTCTTTCTTCGTCGTCATCCCCACGCAGGCCATCTCGCCGGCTTCAGGCCAAACAAAGCATTCTCTTTTCGCTAGCGTCCAAATGCTAGCTATCAGAGAACAATAACACCAACGAAACGAACACCCATCAACATAATCCCAGACTAGGCCTAACTCGGTGTCAAGCTCATCCTGGCGAATCATCAACGCCCACAGGGATAACCAAGGACAGCAAGCTTCTGGTCAAGCAACAACGACCAGCCAAAGTCTCCAAGATGAAGCTGCAACTTGTCAGCGCTTGCCAGATGACTTATTGGAGCCATGCTTTGACGACGACGACGAGCCATGTCTAGACGACGAAGACGAGTCATGCCTGGAGCTTTTCGACTGCTTGTTCTTCCTCTTATCGGCCGATCCCCCCTCTGGATTCTCTTCCAACTGCTGTGCCAAGAACGCAATGCGTTGTCGATTCCCCCTGATGATGTCTCGCAGACTGGAGATTTCGTCAAAGTAGTTGTCCAGCTCGTCCATGCGCGCCATGTAGCCCGCAAGCCGTTCCATTTCTGCATCTGCATCCAGAATGGCCAGAGTCGCGTCGTTGTACTGTGCCAGCGTGCTCTGTGCGATTTGGCTCTCGAGCTGCCCCATCTGCGCCTGCACATGCTCCATGATGGCGTCAAAGTGCTGCCCCAGTAGCACCATGGATGTTGTATCCAGCCGAATATCTTGGCTCTGGCTAGAGCCCTTGCTGCCCGTCCGCGAGGAATGTGGCGAGGATGGGCTGGACTGTGTCGATTCGAGGTGTGTTTGGCTCTGCCGAATAATCTCCACCTGTCGCTCACTCAGTACCAGATCCGGCTCTCGTATTGTCGAATGCTTTGGCATTGTGGGAAGCGATCCTGATGCGCCGAATATGAGCACAGCAACGAGAAATAAAGGGTCTGTTCCAATAGCGATATCCAATTGTCGATTATCTGGTCATGAACTCAAAGTCTTCCGGAATACGCACAGCGTGTCGAGACCTGAAACTGGCTCATGAGGCCTGGAATCTGCCAAATCCATGCTGATAACCGCATTCATACAACGGATATGGCGCCCTTTTGTGTTTCTACTTGTACACCCACAGCAATACGCACGTAGTCTTGTTGAATCTGACAACCTGCATAAACATGTAAACATGAGACCTCATAGCGTGGCACAACGCATCCAAACGAAGGAACCAGAAAGCCACGATGCTATCCTACCTCGGCCCCGTTACACGTCCAGATGAGTCGTCCCTGTTCCCAACTCAGGCTGTGATGCAGTTAGCCATAGCCAGAGTCCCACTAAGCACAAGGTCAGGCAAGCCTACAGAGACAGTATATATCAAAACCCAGAAACTAAGACACTTTTCACAGTGTACAGCATTCTTATCAGAAGCCTCCCGAGCCCAGAAACGGCCGAGCCACGATAGAATATGAAACGTTTACAACTTACATTGAGTGCATATCAAATCACGAATCGTAAGTAGCATTAGATAACACAGCACAACAATCTGCCAGTTCAGCCAGAGGAAGCATACAACGCAACAGATCGTCATTATAACCGCTCCAAAGCAGCCCAAAAGCAAAGTGCGCTCTCTATGAACAAATCCTAGACATGCTCTTCTTCTATTACATGCTGTGCCCAACCATATATCCATCGGCCGCTTACTGGCTGCCTACCTTGGTTGCCTGCATCTCCTTTGACTTTTCCAAGTCACTCAGGATAAAGCTCCGCTTGAAGTACTCATTGGGATGTACAATCGTGTCCAGCTGCGCGGGAGCCAGGATCGACTCGTCCTTTGCCCGTTTCAACTCGTTCCTGTGCACGTACTCAAACACTCTGTTGCAGCCCATGTGGAACTTTTGTTGTTCCTTGTCCTGCAGCACTCCCTGTATCGTGCCGCGATCGTTAATGCCCATCGACTGCAGAAGTGCCGTCAGATTTTCGGGGCTAAAGTGCCGGTACGGGCAGCCGTGGGCCTGGCCCGGTCCCGGCGCAGTATCGGTGAGGATCTTCTGGCAAGACATGGGCGAGTAACCTCCGCCACGGCGGTTTGTATCTCCTCCGACGTCGCCATATGAATGGCGGACGTTGTACCTGTATTCCTTGTTGAACTTGTCTTCGCTAATGTTGCGGAAGGCCTGGCGCCAGAACATCAAGCATTCCTCGAGGTTGAGACCAATTCCCTTCAAGAAAAGAGTGTACTGCAGACGCCCATTGTGCTTCAAATGGTTGTCACGGCGCAAAGTGCGGTGCAAGTGTGACATACAGGCGGGGAAGTGCTTTGCCAGATTGTCAATGTTGGCCGCGCTGATTTCAGCACCAAGAGGTACAGAACTGTTAGTCATGTAGCTGTCTGGTGTCATGAAGTTCTTGGATAGGTGGTCCAGAATTGGCGCCAAGCGGTCGTCCTCGTCCAGCCGGGGCACCGCACGGGCCGTAAGCTCGAGTTGCTGTTCCATGTGCTTGGAGAACTCTGCGCATATCATTGCTGTTTGTTCGCGTTCTGGGACATATGCCTTTCCTCCGCGTAGGTAGACCTTTCTTGTCTCGACCAGCTCTGGCACTCGCATCCAGTCCACCTTGAACCAGGTCTCGTCTTCGGCCGACAAGCCGCCCTTTCTGAAGGTTATTGTGGCGTCCAGTTCGGCCTGGATCTCGGCCTTTTCCTCGTTCGAGACATCGGAGAACCACTCCAGGTTCAAGGAGCGCACAAAGGCCGCCCGCTCTTGTGAATCATCAGACGAAAAGCGCAGACGGAATAGAACAGTCTCGACGCGGGCAAATCTTCGCCGCAGGTCGTCGGTTCCGCAGAAAGCAAGGCGGAGGATAAAGTGGCTGTAATGGTCCCTTTGCCGTTGGGCAAAGAGTTGCGAAGAGTTGGATGTGTTGGAGTCTAGGGGGAGGTATTTATCGAGAATCGGTTTCATGTACGTTGCGGTCTCGGTGGGTGTGCGGTTACGATGCAAGCAAGCCTCGAGTTCAGCGAGTACTTTTTGGGCCAGATGGTTAGTTATGATGAAGCGTAGTAGAGATTGACCGAAGAATTAGCAGCCACACACCTCGAAGTCTGTCGATAGCCCATTGTTCGAATTGCTCAAGAGTAATGTCTGCCGTCGGAGGATCAAGATACAGATTCAGACGATAGGGATATGTGTGGTTTTTGAAAGTTGGCTCGGAAAATTGTTTCTTGCGAGGATCGAGAACATTACGCCTCTTGGGATCGATGCGGTTGTGGTCTGTTCGGAGCATCGTGTATTTTTGTGTGTGCGTGTATGTGTGTGCGTGTGTAAAGTTATGCGGCATCCGCAGTGTAAACAAACAGCCGTGAGCTGCCACCAAGTTGAAAAATGACAGTGGGGGGTTGACGTTTCGCTTTCGCAGTGTTGCCATGGTGGTCGTGGCTACATAGGATTGCACTCGCGTATGCTCTTCACTCAACGCGTCTAGACGCGCTACACGCTGCAAAGCAATTAAACTGGGCGAAGGCGTCACTACTTGCGGCGGTTATTAGGGTTTGTTTGTACCTAACCCTACAGATGACACCAGGGCCGAGAGCCCTTTGGGGAGACTTTGATTGTAGTCATGTGATATTTGGTACCGAATTTGTATTGCTTCAGGCCCTAGTTCGTCCACACATGAAGTCGAAGCGTCGTGGCCAGCCAGAAATTGCTCATTGAGGACAAGGTTGAGGGATGTGATCACGGGACGAGAAATGTGGCTTCTTAGCCCTGTCGACGGCCGGGATTCTAATTAGACGACGAAACCAAAGCCAGGCCACGTGAGGTGAGCAGACAACAGGCAAGAGAGTGTCCTCTCTAATGGCTGTTGACGACGACGGGTTTGGTCACGAATTGTGCTTGGCAGTTATCGAGGACATGTCATATGCCGCGTGACCTGCATATCTGGTACATAGATTTACTTACATGACTCAGCTCTCGTTGAAAGCAGGCAGCAGGCCAGGATCAAGACCTTGGAAGCACCGCGGCGTGTTTTTATGAGACGCGATATACTGACCGCAAGCATCTCACTCATTTTGTTGACCTTGTCGTCCAAGTCGAATGCTCGACAATGTCAAGTGCCAACAAAAGAGCTACAAGGCTGGCCAGGGAGACAGGAATTTGATGGTGGGGGTTGGTTGGGTTATATTGTTTGAGCAAAAGAATAGGTATAGAAAGACAGCGAAGAGGAAAGGTGGGTGTCAGGAGGTCCAGCGAGCGGACCGACCGACCAGACTGAAGCTGGCTGGTTTTCGCTTGTTTCTGGCGATTACGGAAGGGCGTCGTCCCCGGGTTCTGGGCAGCCCAATCAACAAGCTTGAGAGGCGGAGGCACAATGCAACATAACTGGCTGGGTTATGTGCTATGCCGGTGTTCTGAATCTCTGGGTTCTTCTTGATGTCCTCACCTTTTCTGTTGCCCTTGACTGCAACGTGATATCATAACAAGGCATGCCCCTGCATCTTTGCAAAGTGCAGGAAACAGGCCAGAACATTTTTAGAGCTTCGTAATATGCTGGGCAAGGATGGCTGCATTCTCGGGGTTTGCTTGGGTGAAGTTGGCTAAAATTGAATCACGCGCATGTGATGCAGACGGACGAAGGCTAGAACGAGCGCCAGAACAGAACAATGGAGAGGTTTCTCCGTCGTCTGCATCAACCGTCCCGGCTTGAAGGCATAGGGGTATAAACAGAGGTGTAGGCGGTCCTGTGCAGCTGATTGGCTGGCTGCTTTTGGAACGCGCTCAGTCTAACCCTAGTAGGACTCGATGTTTATAGTTGCACTTGTACCTTTTAGGCTAGAGCCGGAGTAGGCCAGATGAATGCTTAGGCTTCAAGGCTTGCTAGAAGACGCATGTGCACTTCCAGCAATGGTAGCTGCTTGATTTTGGTAATTTGCAAACGGAGCTCGTTTGTGTGTTCGTTTGTTTGTTCGTTCATTTGTCTTCTTTTTTTGCTGTCTTTGTGTCTTTTTTTTTTGCCAGGCCCAGCAAGAAACAAGGAAAGAAGGATATCACAGGTTAGAACATGTTTTTCCCTTTTCAGAAGCTGCCAAATCTCACGCTGGTTCCTTCTTCTTCTTCTCCTTGTCCATATCTCATCAACTCGCAGCCCATTAGTTCATGCCAATCCCCCTCTCTCTGCTCTCTGCTCTCTGCTCTCGCCCCTTCCTATTTCTCTTCTTCTACTTATCGCCCGCTCTATCCTTTTTATCTTGCTTATCACCAATTGCTGTGCTGCCCTCCTCTCTTGTCTCCCTGTCTCCTGCCTTTGGTTACGCAGAACTCACCCATCTAATTACGCCCCCATCTGTCTGTCTTCCTGTCTTTCTGCCTTCCTGTCTGCCTGTCTCGCCTCGCTCTCCCTACCTCTTAATCACCTGTCGCGCGCTCTTTTTTTCTTGTCTCTTTTCCCCACTGACAGACATTTCAAGAGCCCATTTCGACTTGTTCAACAACATACCGGCTGTTCTCGCCTTTCTACGTCTCCCTACGTCTCCCTATTTCTGCCTTTATCCCCCTCCAAATTTGCAGCTATACTTGTGCTATTTACTTGCATTTGCCCGTATCCAGACTTTGGCATTTCTTGAGTCAGGACCCGCCTCCACACACAAACACACACCCACATTCTCTCTCTCCATCTTGTCCCGTTTCTGCTGGCTTATAGGTCTCCCTCGCCTCACTCTCGGCCCAGAGGGACCCTTGCTTTGACTGCCAGGCGCAACCTTCGTCTCATCTGCCCCTACTCACTGCTGCAGGCTCGGGTCTGGCACGTTTCTGTCCGCCTCCCCGCGGTTCCCTTCTCCATCCATCACAAGCGAATCTTTGTGCGTCGTCCCGCAGCAAGTCAGGAGACTGCGGTTTCTGGTTTGAGTAAGTCAATCAATATGCCCATTTCATGACATGGGTTGTGATCCCCAAGCGTCCGTAGAAGAAGGCTCGAGTAATAATCCACGCCCTCATATTGTCTCGTCTCATCCTGCCCTTTTTACTGCCGTCTGCGCGATTCCCAAGCCGAGGAGTATCGCCAGCCAGCTTGCTTCCCACTACTAGCAACTCACTTCTTAGCGTTATCGTCGGCCCTCGCTCGCTCACTCGCTCGCACTAGTCACTAACGGGGACTCTAGACAAATAGTTTCAGCCCTTTACTGTCGTTTTTCCTGCCATCGTCCCCTTCTTTCTTATACGTCACTGCGCATTTCACCTTTCCATCCTCGAATATATCGCTCTCCTAGTCGCCATGGACTCGCATTCTGCAACAACGCGACCCCAGATCCCCAATAACATAGTCGGCCTCTGCCCCTCCTCTCCAGGGTCGGACTCTGTTTCAAAAATGTCTTCATACGTCGTATCCCGCAACCACGACCACGACCACGACCACGACCACGATAATAATTCCGTGCCTACTCGCCCGCAGCCCATACAGTTCCGATCCAACACCATTGCGCCATCGCCAACCTTTCCTCAAGCCGAGTTTACCACGGGCTCTACTTCGCCTGTTCTTTCAACCAGCGCACCTCGCAGCCCAAGCCAACTTCGCCTGGTCACTGACACCCAGGGCATAACGCATCAATCTCCTCCCAGAGCCACCGATAATATTCACTCAACGCCAGGCTCTTTGCGAATCAACACCAAGAAGTCTGTCACAACCCTCAGATCGATAGCACGAACTCCTAGTCTGAAAGCGAGCATCGCAAAGTCCATCTCTGGCCCATCGGGGTCCTCGCCCGCCAGTTCTTTTGCACCAAGTCCCATAATTGCAGCGATGGGCGATGTGACCCCTCTGCCGTCTCCGTTATTATACCACGACTCTTCTGGTCCCTGGAGCAGCATTTCTGCTCGCCCACCTTCTAGAGATGCTCTACCCATTCCAAGATCAGATGCGGTGCTAGTATCGGCAGAGGGAGAGACCATCGACACCGCTCTTGCCAACAGTGAGCGGCGCAAAAGCTACGCTGCTCTGGCTATGGGACGCGACTTGTTGAATGTTGCCCAGAATCCTGCCAATGTTAAGGAGCACCACACCCGGAATAGAAGCCTTAGCGAATTCACACCGGATCCGGTAGCCATCCCTAAGCGCATGGTCACTGTTTCTGGACCACATGGCCGCGAAGCCCAGGATGCTTCAAAGCGTCACATGCGACGAGAAACAAACTTTGCCGAGTCTCGTGGCTTGACTCCTACGTGCGAGCAACCTCCAACGCCCCCTTCAAGCGAAACATCAAAATCCTCAATTGATGGCACGATAGTTGAAACCCCTAAGGGCCCTACGGCTGAATACTTTGAGGCCTATGGCCGAACCGATGGCAAGAGACGGAGATGGAGAGCAGTCAAGGCTCTGGGCCAAGGAACCTTCTCACGCGTGGTTCTTGGAACAAGCCAGGTTGACATTGACGATGCTACTCTTTTGGCCATGAACAGCAATACAGTTGAGGTCCGGCTTGACCGCAAGACGCTGGTTGCTATCAAGGTCTGCGAACACGGCCCGCGAGGAGGTGCCAGTGAAGATCGAATCGAAATGAGCTTAAAACGAGAGCTGGAAATCATGAAAATGATTCGACATCCCTCCCTCGTCAATCTCAAAGCCTTCAACCTCGAAATGACGCGGGCTATTCTTGTGTTGACTCACTGCCCCGGAGGAGATCTTTTCGATGTGGCCACTATGAATCGCGATTCCTTGAAGCCTGCACTCCTTCGTCGAATATTTTCAGAAATTATCGGCGCAGTTCAATATCTACACCTGAACTGCATCGTACATCGCGACATAAAGCTGGAGAATGTTCTGGTCAATCTCCGGCCGTCGGAGCTCACGAACCCCAGCATCAACTGGACGACATACCCGTACTCGGTCATCACAGTCACCGACCTGGGCCTTTCGCGACAAATCACCGACGATGAAAAGTTGGAGACGCGCTGCGGGTCGGAAGACTATGCGGCGCCAGAAGTCATTATGGGCCAGCCCTACGACGGCCGGGCAACGGATGCGTGGTCACTTGGTGTCCTGTTGTACGCCCTCATTGAAGCGCGTCTTCCCTTTGACCCCCATCCTGGCGTCAGCGATTATCACCGCATGCGCAGCCGGACAAGTCATCGTATTGCCCGCGTCGAATGGCGGTGGGTCAAGTACGAGGGCGAAGATGGGGATCACGAGGGAAGCATTTCAAAGTTTGCTGAAGCGGGCATGCTTGGGGCCATGCAAATCACCGAGGGCCTTCTCAAACGCGCCCGCAGCCGCTGGACTCTGCAACAAGTTGTGGAGAATGCGTGGGTGAAGGAAGCTCTTCAAATCCCCGGAGGTCTCCAGTACCGCGAAGAGCTCGAAGGCCAAGAGGTTTGAGGCTACTCGTTGAGTCTCGGCTCTGGCTTGGATCTATCTACAGGACATGTTGATGTGTCCGCGCTATGTTTGTTTTCTTTTCTGTTTTAATTTGATTGTTATGCAACTGCCTTTCTGTCTCTTTATCTCTCTCTCTCTCTCTCTCTCTCTCTCTCTCTCTCTCTCTCGCTCTCTCTCGATCTCAGTTATATAAACCATCTTTATGCTCACGCAATACCAGAGACAGGCTTGGGGGCTGCAAATAACTCCTTAGCTTCCAAGGCCAGCTGCTTGATACGGCTGTATCGAATAGGCTCTGTTCTCTTGGCGCCAGACTCCGGGGCCTGCCTGACGGGGAATGAGGTGAAAGTCTTGGGCCGATAGTTCTGTACAACTTACCCATCGAACCCGCCAGCCCCGTTTAGCCCCCGCCTTGTTTCTCTTCCCTTATATTCCTTTGTTCTTCTTCTTGTTTCATGCTGGGGATTTTCTACAGTGACACACACCGCGGGCCTGGCCTGTATGTGTGTGCGTGTGTATCTGTATCTGTATTTTATTGGTTGTTCTTTGTTCTAGCGTTATGTCTCCCGCTCATTACCATCTTCTTGCATCACTCTTTTGGCCCCGAGTAACACCTGGTGTACTCGTTTCTAAGTGTTTGAAGCTTTCAATACATGCGACTTGTGATGTCTGATCCATGAGCTGTGACTTGACGTGACTTGGACCACTCGTACATTGTCTGCACCTACTTGTCCTTGCATTGACTTGGTGCCCGACCGATGTTTGCCCAGGACAAAGCAGAAGGGGGCCACAATGCGCACAATAGAGCATGGGTGCTTGGCGGCGGGGCTAGCACGACCGAGACAGCACAGCACCAGACGAGACAAGAACGAGGTGGATAGACCAGCTGGCCGGGAACTGCGGCTGCGGGTGCAGCTGCAGCTGAAGCCGCAGCTGGGAAGATGCAGGATGAGCCAAGCCAAGCCAGCAAGACAGGCAGGCAGACAGGCAGGCAGACGGGCAGGCAGTAGCTTGAGGAGCCATATGACTGGCTGTTTTGCACCAAGAAGCTAGCAAGGCAGATAGGATGAGGGGGAGGGGGCGATGTAGGAAGCGCAGGCAGATGGGGGCCACAGAAAGGAGGGGCAGATGCTTGGTCTGCCTGTATCTTACCTGTTCTGCCAGCCCTGGTATAGAGGAGGAGGAGGAGAGAGGGGGGGAGGGCCCTCTGGTTCTGGTGTGCGCGACCATGGCAAACAGGTGTGGATGGAGATGGGCGATGTATATGGACGGATATGGGGAGGGACAGGCAGTCGATCGTAGTGCAAAGGGCGCTCCACGGTCCTGTGGGTTATGTTATGGCTGAACCCACAGCCGGTCCAGTTGGCACTGCTCCAATGGGAGCATACCTACAGTCCATCGCCCCTCTTCCTCCTTTGTTTCTTTTTTCTTGTTCCTTTTTTCTTTCCGCCCGTATGGCTCTTTTCTCGCTTTCTTTCCTGTCTCTGGCTAGATAGGGAGCCTGCCTCTCGCTGTCTCCTATTTCTCGTATCCTGCCGAGACAGGTTTTGTGATTCTGTGGCATTTCCACCCGCGAGACCTTGCGTGGCAGATGCCAAGTGGCAGGCGGTGGAGAGGCGGTGGGCAGGTGGCGAAGCGGGGGTAACAGAGAGCAGATAGAGAGAGAGGGGGAGAGGGAAGAAGAGGAGGAGAGGAGAGAAGAGACCGAGCCAGTGTTCAGAAGGTGAGGCTTGTTACGAGGCGCTGTCTAAGGCTCACACAGGAGACCATGCAGTGAAATAGGGAAAAGAAAAACAGGCTACTGCTGTTGAGGCAGGCCACAGGATAGACACACATCGTGCAGAGAGGCCTTGGGACTTGTTCGTGTTAAGCCTCTCGCTACCTACCATCTTGCTCGTTCTATGGGCTTCTTGGCCGCACCGGTCGACGACAGTAGAGCTGGCTGGCCGTAGTTGGTTTGGCGCGGATGGCTGGCGCGGGTAGACACCTTGCTGTTCTCTCTGTCTTCCTGCTGTCCCCTTTCACCGCTTCCAGCCAACAGGTGACAGGTGGAGGGGGACCAAGTGAAGAGGAGACGGAAAGACAACACTTAGCGTCTTATCCGGTCCATGGCCGCGGCGGATTCTGCGCCCGGCAACTTGCAGGCAGTCTTCCTAGCACCCGTCGAACCTTGACTGGGGCCCAAGGTTTTGGGGGTCAGTTTTGCTTCTGCCCCCCTCCGCCATTCTCTCTGCCCTTGGCCTCGCCTGTATGGGAGGGGGGCCTAGCACACCCACCTGTATGTGGGCGTGTGCTGCCATGCCACCAGAAGCCGAGTTCTCAGCAAGGCGGGCGGGGTTCGTTGGGTGGTCTGTTTACGTGGACCCCCTTCCCAGGGGTTTCACATCTGTGCGTGTTGGGTGTATGCGTGCTGCAGCTGATCACGGTAGCAGGTTCATGGGAGCGGCCATGTTGTCCTACAGGCGTACGGGACAAGAGGGCAAGATGGCAAGAGGGGAGATGATGCTTTGCAGTTCCAGTTCCAGTTCCAGTTTGCAGTTAGCATCTGGCAGTTCTAGTGTCTGTAACCCTAATGCATACCCTAATCGCGATCGGATCGTGATTAAGCTGAGGCGGGCAAAGGCGAAAACGACAAGCTTGGCCAAACAGGCAGTGCAAGTTGACAACAGTGCAGCAAGGTTCGCTGTTCCCTGTCGAAAGAGAGAAAGGCCGCTCCTCGTTGGAGTCTAGAAAATGAGAGAACAAAACAACACAAACACGAAAACGGGGGCCTGGTTAACAAGGGATAACAGAACAAGGAGAGGAGCCAACAACAAGAATAGCAACAAAAGCAAGGGGACGACGATCCAGAGTAGATAAGATAAGGCGAGACGAGACAAGCAACAAGGATACAAGGATGGCTGAGCTGGGGGGAGAAGAGGAGGGGGGGTTCCTGGTGTAAGGGGAAGAAGGAGAGGAGGCGAAGAGAGAAGTGCCAAGCCGTGTGTAAGAATGCCGGCTGGGTGAGTTGGCGGCGGAGGAGATAGGCAGACAGCAGACAGCAGAAAGCAGAAAGCAGAAAGCAGAAAGCAGAAAGCAGAAAGCAGAACAGCAACTGTTGGTCTTGGTGTCAATGGCCAGACAAGCCATGTACATTGTGTGGGATCTAGCGTTTGGAACAACACAAAGCTTGGTCGTGAGAGCAAGGGCATTCCCGGCTCTGATACAATCTCCAACTTTCCAGTGCGGCGGGTCTGGGCAGTGTCTTGTTGATGTTGTTTGTCGCCTTGCTTGCTTGTCACCTCCTAATAGGTGAGGTGGGAGGTGGTGATGCCTTGTCTCCCTGTCTCCTTGTCTCCTTGTCTCCTTGTCTCCTTCTGCCCTCCCCCATAAGGCCCCAAGGATCTTTTGGCCTCGTAAAAAAAGAAACACCAGAACAACAGAATCAGCATGGAAACACTGTGAGACAAGGGAGGGGAGGGGAGGAGTGGAGAGGAGAGGAGAGAAGCCTGCGAAGCAACGTTCCCTTGTAGTTCACCGTGAGACAAAGGAGGAGGACAAGACAGGAAAGACAAGCAGGCGATGCACTGCACTGCACTGCAACATGTAGACTCACACCCACACCGGCGCGCATACGCCTACACTCACACAGAGCCCAAGGCGAACCGAACAAGGACTTGGCTTTGTCTGTCTGCTTGTCTGTCTGTCTGCTTGTCTGCCTGTCTGCTTGGCTGGGACGGGTGCACATGTACCCAAAGCGCCTGCGGAATAAAGAACGTACGTGCTGTGCGCGCGCTGCGTGCTCGCTTTTCGTCGGCGCTGTTGGGTGGACAAAGCCGCAGGGCAGCGGCATTGGGGCAGCGGCATTGGATGATGGAAGGTAGGGGAGATACGGTGGACATGGAGGATACGTGGGCAGTGTGTGTGTATGGAACGAAAAGAAGACGATGCTGGCTCTTTCGTGGCACAAAGTACGTATGTAAGTACTCAAGTACACATGTACATACATTTCCACGTACTTACACAAACTGAACCAAATGCCTGGCTGCTTCTATATGCAGTGCTACAGAACTCACATCAACATGGAACAGCCAGTCTTTTCTCTGTCATGTTCTGCTGACGATATGTAAGACACGAGTCGGCCCTACTGCGCTTCATTTTTTTTTTGCGTGGGCATGTACTCAAGAAGGCTTGTTGCCCAGCTTCAATGCAGAGACGACGATACATCGTGTGGTCGTTGGATGTACATACATGTACATACGTGTAAGTACTTACATACAAGGGAACAAGCGATGTACCGTGCCGTACCGATGTAGACAAAGAACAACAATGGAAAAACAGGCAGCGAATAAGTCGTCCAATGAGAACAGGCGGTGCCCCTTGCATAAATTCAAGAGGGAGGGGGGGTACTTACAGACATGGAGAGATGCTTGATGGACGCAGCGAGAGCTGCATGTTGGAATCTTGCAGCAGGGGGGGGGTTCTATACTAGGCTCTGGGCTCTGGGCTCTGGGCTCTGGGCTCTGGGCCCTGTAGTCTAGGCTCTGAACCCTGTACTCTGGACTTCCACACTGGAGTCTGTTCTGCTTCTTCTTTGCGGCGCACTTGCTCGCACTAGCTCGCACTGGCTGAATTTGGTTGATAGTACCAGAACCGCCTCGCCATGTTTGGGACGCAATTTTGGGGGGTTATTTTGCGAGCCTTATTATAGTCTAGGGTTTGGCTGGTATAAGAGGCGGGGAATGATTGAAATTCATGTTCAATTTTCTCTTCCTTTTCTCTTCTTTTCTCTTCTTTTCTTTTAAATTTCGATTTTCTTTCCGTGTTATTTTTAGACCATTTCATCTTCTTAATTTTCCCTTCTTGTATGTGCGAAAAAGAGGAAAGAAAAAGACATCAAAAATGCACACAATTTAGCCGTCTTCTTCGTTACCGTCTAGGGAAATACTGCCGGAATTTGCCATGGGCGGCTTGGGGGAAGGAGGGGGAAGGAGGGAGGGGCGCTGTTTCCAAGGAACAAGGAGCAGGAAGAAGAGGGATCATCCGCCAACTGGCAACTGCCAACCACCAACTGCCTGTTTGTGCTTGTTTGTGCCTGTTTCTGTTTGTCTTCTTGTCTTCTTCCTGCCCTTTTCTGCACCTTCTTGCCTCCTGCCTTCTTACCTTTTTGCCTTTTCTACTTGCCAATCCCTCAACAATAAAACCCAACAGCCAAGAAAAAGGCCCCCGTCCCCAAGGGAGACCAAATAGCCGGTTAAATAGCCGGATGCGGTGACTTGGCCGCCCGGAGGTTTACCAAAAGCGGTGAAAACTTGTGATTTGACTTGAATCTTGCTCATCCTTGTGGGCGAATGAATTGACTTTTTTTTCTTTTTTCTTTTTTCTTTATTTCTTTATTCTTTCTTTTTTCTTTGTTTCTTTTCAAACCTCACCAGCCTTCGACTTGCTGCCCTGCATCACCATGGTGGCAAACAACCCTCCGTCATTTTATCTATCTACACGCTCTCCACCCTTTTTATTTTTATTTTCTTTACCTGCTCTCTATCCTACCACTAGAAAACAGAGGATAGCAGAGCATACTTAAAAGGAGGCTTGTCAACCATGCTACAGAGCAGAAAAGCTTGGATACACTAGGCCCTCGAGTACCCCACCTCCCATTTGCTGTTTGCGTATAACATGGCGTGAAAGATAAGAGACCAAAGCACCCATTATTCGTATGATGATATTAAACGCCAGCAACTGTGTTTGGGGTTAGCCGCACGAGAGAACACAGGGCTGTTCATTGTCGTCACTCCGGCCAGCCCTCTGGGCGGCACTCTGGCCAAGGCAGGCTTCCTTGTGATTCGCTTCCCTGTGATTGGCTTGTTTCGAGCTGTTCTGTCTGTTCTCTTTTTACTTGCCGTCTTCTTCTCACTTGGCCTGTATTGATTTCTGTTTGGACGGCAATATCTCTCCTTTGTTTTGTGACGAGTCTTTTCGGGTGTTTCCCATCCCCTGCTACTGACCACCCACTCACCCCCAGCTAGCTCAGCAGCTTAGGCCAATCAACTCATTACGCCGCCCTGCATCTAGATCTTGCATCTTGCATCTTTCATCTATGGCCCTCACCCGTGAGTGACCTCTCTCTTCTCTTCATCATGCTTCCTGTCCTGAAGTGTAACCTGAGGCGAACCGTGTTCAGCCCGTACTGTGTCCTGTGCACATTCTCGGACCTAATTTACACTGCCTACTTGACTTGCCCACTGGCCACTTCTCTTTCCTATTAACCGCATTTCATGCACACACACAACCACACACACGCATACAAAGCTACTGGCTTGTTGGGTTTCCCCCATGATCCTCAACTGCAACTGCAAACCTGCCTTATGCTTTGTGCTCTGTTGCTTTGTGCCTTGGAAATTCTATTCCCACTTGGGACTCCAGGAGAAAGTGGCTCGCCAATGCGTTGTGATGATATACAGTCCACTAAGCCCGTGCATCCACGATAAAAAAGGGAGGCAGAGAGAACAAGACCTGGTCCAAGCTGGCATAACTTGCATCACATGTCATGCTCATCATCATCTTGTGGTGTTTTGTGAGAAAACAAGTCTGCCTGCGTGTTGTTGTTTGCTGAACAAACAGACAGACATGCCCGTCTTCCTCTCCCTCTCCGTCTATCTGTAGCTTAGCCCAGCTTAGCCCAGCTTGGCTTGCTTGCTCCGTTCTTCTCTACTTCTCTACTTCTTGTGCGAGTCAAGTTCGCCTGTTTGGCTTAGTTCTTCGGCTCCACCGTCAGATCTTCAACCCAAGAACCAAAGCGAGACAAGGCCGCCATGAAGCAGAAACGAAGGATTAAGGAAGCCCGATAACCGTCATGTAGCGTGTAGCGTGTAGCAGCTATCGAGGTTTGACTAGCCTGGCTTGACGTTCAGTTCACATGTGTGTGCACTGCACTTGTAGATACACAGTCTGCATGTACTTACTTTACACACTTATGCAATGCATGTTTGTAGTAGACCAAGAGGAATAAAGAAACCTACACAAAATAAAATAAAAATGAAGAGAAGCTGTACAGGGCGCAAAAGACAATAGCCTATGACAAGCCTTCCCCAGCGGCGGTTAGCGTCTCTTCAGGCTATTCCCCAGCGATCTGGTTGCACACTATACAGTACAACAGGGGCTTGGCAGTTTCTCACAGGGCCCTGGTAGGCCCCGGTAGCTATCAGCAGGACCTCAGCAGGGCCTCAGCAGGCCCTCGGCAGGCCCTCAGCAGGCCTGGGGCGTCTAAAAGCCAGCTGCCCTCCAACGTCTCCAGGTGTCCTCATAGCCTAAGTGGGATATTTCCTCTTCTGTCAAACCCCCTCTCCCACTCTGCCCACCCACAAAATTCGTGTTTCTTCTCTTTCTTTTTCTTTCTTATTTTTTTTCTTCCCCCCCTTCTCCCTTGTTTCCTCACGTTTAAACCTTGATTGCTTGTCTGTGGGCGCCTCTCTCTTCTACCATAAAATCAATTGTCGTGATATTATCTTGCCCGTCGCATTCGCAATCGCACGCGCCCTCGCCCTTGCCCTCGCCCTCGCCCTCGCCCTCACCCGCGGAAACGGCCGCTGAACCCTCGCTTTTGTGCCTCTCTTTCAGCCTCTTGTCCAGCCCTATCCTCCATTCTGTTTTCTTCGCTCACCATCCATACCACACCAACCGGAGGCTTTCCCTTGTGCCATTTCCCACTTCCTTGCACCCTCTCTCTCTCTTTTCCATTCTCACATCGTATCAACCAACCACTTACCTCACTTCTTGACTACTACCGATCGAACCTTCAATCCGGCTTGGCATCGACATCGACAGCTTGCCATCCCTATACGCTCTTTACGCTCTTCTTGTCGCTGCGTCCCCCCGTATTCAATCTATCCTGCCGACTCTCGACATACGTCGCCCTCGCTGCTGGATTGTCTTTTAGCCAACCGCGTGGTGTTTCTCAACGAATTGCCGCCTGCCCTCCATTCGCTTGGCACACACACTCGTCGCCCTTCACTTCTATTCTTCTCTCGCTCACACTCATGGTCATGGTCATGCGCATATAGACGACTGCATCGCGACCCTTTTCTTGCGTAACCACATCCACACGCCGGCATATTCGAGAGAAGTGCCCCCAACTGCTTCGGCTTCAGCTTCAGTTTTTGCTTTCATAATACCCATCAGCTGTCCACTTTTGCTTGGATTCTTTGCCGCAGAGTTTCTTGCCTGTGTTGCTTCTCCGGAGTCCACCACACATTACTTCTCATAAACGACGACAACTAGACTTGGCATACATTTCAGACGCTTCAGCCTTATCCAATTTATTTACAATTGCGACTGTCACTTGAGTCTCTGTTTCTCATAAAATACCCGCCTACCACTCTCGGAGTCCATTTTGCGCCTTTATTCCTTATCCTACTAACTATCGTGAGGTCGATACATTGTATCCTTCATAGCACCTGAGCCGAATGGGTCGAGCTGCTCTAACGGCTCGATCCTCGGCTTCTACCGCTTGAAGGCCTCTTTCTAGAGGCAACATGTTTCACAATTCCTTCTTCCAGCAAACCGGTGGCGGCCAGTTTCAAAATCCCGTCAACACCAACGACGACGCTCAGCACAATGGCCTCAATATGGACGCCAATGGCTTCGACTTTATGACAGGCTTCGACGCCTTGTCACCAACCGCCATGGATATAAATGGCCTGGCCTCCAACATGTCCATGTCTGCTGCTCCCAACGATCAAGGAACACTCCCTACCGCACAGGGTGTATCCAACCTTATTGCTCGCTTTGAGAACACCACTGGCAACAATCTTCCTCGCAAGCGAAAGCCTACCTCTCCCCGGGAAAGCCAACAGCCACCGCCCCATGCGCCTCAGCCAAGCACACATGTCATGATGCAAAATCAGCAACAGCCCCGCCAGCCAATGAATCAGCAACAAAGACACATGAGCCAGTCAGGACAGGATTTGAATATTGGCATGAGCAGCCCTGCTCACGCCCGACAGCCTGCTTCATTCTTCCAAAACCAGGCAGCCACAGCAGCAGAAATGAGTTCTATGGGGGTCATGAAGCAACAGCAATTTGGTCTGGCACTAAAACAACGGCAGGCGTCTCAACAGTTTCCTGTTAATATGAACCCTTCAACAAATATCATGGTCCCTAGTCCCATCAACAATTCATCGACAAATCCCGACTTTACCTCCGTGCTCGGCCCAGGAAACGACCCTTTCTCGCCCATTATTTCATCACCACAAGCCCAGCTACGAAGTCCCATCGCCAACGATCCATTCGCGGCCTTGAATCCTGTTCGTATGGGTAGTACGCTTCCTGCCGACCAGGTATCTTCATATACCATGGCATTCACCAACCAAACCGTGACCCCGATATCCCCAACCAACATGAATATCTTTGGCGATATGAAGACTCCGTCACAAGAACATACGGCTATGGACACGATGGGCTCTTCATTCAATCATGTTCCCAACTCTTCCTCCTACCACGACCCCTTTGGCCAGGATCTCATCTCCTTTGCCTCCATGGACGGTTCTGATGTCAACGGTATATCAGACAATGGCTTTGGGAATATCGACAACACGGCGTTCATGAACAACAGAATGCGCACTGAGAGTCTTTCGTACCAAATGAACTCAATGCCCGTGGGCAACAGCAGCTTCTTCATGGCACAACCACAAAACAACACCACGGCTAATGCTGCCCCACAACCACAGGCGCCATCTTCTCTATCACAACCGCAGCAACATTCACGGTTCCCTGGCTCTATGCCCACCCCTGAACCTTCAAGTCACAGCACTCCCGGCTTCAACATTTGGAAGCCGCCCATCCAAAAGACTTCCAAGGCCCCGCCATTGCCCACAAGGCCATCGACTGCTGTTGCGCCTCAGTTCCTGGCTGCACAAAAGACTGCAGGAGGTGACACAATCATGGGCCAACCAATACCTATCTTGCAACAACAAATCCAGCAGCACCAGCAACAACAACAACAACAGCAACAGGCATCTGAAGAGGCCCCGCCGAAGAAGCCTCCACGGCCAAAGCCAATGTCAATGAGCAAACCACAGATTAATCTCACGCCACTTCCCAATGAAAATAACTCGAATACATCGGCCCTCAGATACACTGTGAGTTTTATCACCAAGTACCACCACTTTGAGTCAACAAGCACATACATGTTTTCCTTGAGCAAACAAAAAATACTAATACCCTTCATGTAGTCTCACGAGGCGGCCAAGGACAGGCCTGTTCCCCCACCTCGGCCAACTGCGTCCAAGCCTACAAGAGAGCAGGTTCCCGCCGAGACCTGGGAAAACCACAAATCGCTTATCCGCCAACTGTATCTTGACGAGAGACGACCACTCAAGGATGTGATGCAACTCATGGCAGATCGACACAACTTCCGAGCAACACCAAAAATGTACAAAACACGTTTTTCACAATGGGGCTTTGCAAAGAACAACACGGAGGAGGAGGTCAAGCGCTTGCTGTCCATCAAGTTCCAGCGCGATGCTGAAGGAAAAACATCAGAGTTTGTTCGTAACGGACGTGTCGTCAACATTCGCACTTATCTCAAGCGCAAGGGTAAGACGGAATACGACCTTTACGATTTCGAAGCGCATGCCAACTTGCCTGGCCATACTCGTTGCCGGACACCTCCTCCCCTTCCCAATCTGCCTGGCCATATGGCTGCCGACGTCAAGCGAGTCCAGGAAGTCATTACCGGGAATATGCACAAGGCTCTTCTCATGTGCAAAGAGTCACAGGCCAATGTTGTGATTCCCTGGTCTAGTACGATGCTCTGGGGTGCTATTTCCAGCGATATCATGTGGAATGCCAACGAGCACATTAAACGGGGTCAGCCTGATCGCGGAGTGTCTGTTCTTAATGAGGCATTTGTATATCTTGATGATGAGCTCAAGTCTATGACACCTCAAGTTATCAAAGAGCTGCTGTTAGGACTTGTCAACAGAGACCCTGCTGTGGTCACTGCTCTCTGCAAATTCTTCAGTGCCTGGACAGCGAAGCATTTAGAAAGATCACACCCTCTGCGTCCCATCTTCACTGCGTTGTACTCAATTCAACAGGAGCACGGCGCACAAACTCTGTCTGATTTGATCTGGACCACTATGCCCTCCTTTGTCGACGATCTTGAGGCTATTTACGGCCACAGGCATCCATATGTTGCCCATTCCCTTCTTGATCTTCTGCGGCTTGCCGAGGAGCAATATCTGCGGGTCCAGCATCAGGAACCCGACCAAACGCTGGAAGAGTACCGCTCTCGCGTGACCCAGTTGATTGCCGAGCTTCATCCTTTGCTGGACAACATCGAGTCTATCGAAGGGATACAGTCTATTGACGCCACTGCTTTGCGGTACATGCTGCTACAGATGCAACATACCATTGCGCCTGGAGCTCATGTAACGCATCTTGCAGCGGCTGGACTTCATCGGCAGATGCGGGATGCTGGCCGTCTTTTCCAGATCCAGTATGCGGCTGCTGGTCTTTTCTGCTACCACGAGCCTATCAAAGTCACGCCCAATGTGCGCCGGTGCAGATACAGATATGATTCAATTGCCGAGCTCCTCCAAGTACATGAGAACCTCACCATCCAGTTTTACTTTGAGGAAGATATGCACAACGCCGATCATGCCTTGCCTACTACTGGCATTTCCCACAGTACGTATCCCGGTAGCTCTGGCGGCAGCGGCAGCGGCAACGGCAACGGTGGTAATAGCGGTAGTGCCTCAGGTCCCAGCTATCACAACCCACAAGATGCTCTCGCTGCCGCCTTTGAAATGCAAGGGTTTGGAGGCGGCTTTTCATGGACTTAATCTATCTGCCTGCTTGCTCAACATCCTCACCATATTTCTTTTGTGGTTATCATTCCCCATCTTTTTGTTTCTTTTCTTTACGCTCTACCATATACAGCTGGCAATCTTGGCGTCTTTTATACCCCCCCCCCTTCCCCCCTCGACACCCATTTTTTGCATATCCGTTATAGCTAGCCACTGCAGCCGGCACGACTCATTTCTTTTGTTGATTTCCCTGACCATATACGTTGTTGTCGTCTTTTTTTATTGCTGTCTTTGACATGGGCGCCTTTTCAACGACGTCCATGATCTCGACACACATTGCTGCGTTGGCGTGCACTTGTTCCAGGTTCCTGTTTTGTTCTTTTGTCCTCTTTGTTCTTGTGTACACTTCCTTTACCGATAACAGGCGGTTCCCCTTTGAAGTCGCCAATTACTCTTTCCTTTTTTTTCATCTTCGTCTCTGGGCTTCTGGCCTGGAGGATATCATATCCTCTTGGACACACTGGGTATAGCAGTGACTTGGCTTCTTATTTTCGTTTTTTCAAAATCTTTGCTGCTATGGTGCCGGGCGCTACTGCGTGTATATCAATCCCATCTTTCTTCCTCTGCTCTCAAGTATTTCTTTTCTGTTATCAAGGCCGTGTACAAAAAATACGCCTGGATATGTGAATGTCTCTTTAAGAATATGCTGGAGATAGTTGGAGGGTGATGTCAAAACTACCATTTCAAAATTGGAGACGTGTCTTACTTTGCACACGAATGCTTTTCGTGGGAGATGCTGTATATTTGGTGTAAACAGTACCGAAGCTATACCTACTTGGATATACTGCCTTCTCACTCATTCTGATTTATCATCACAGGAGGTTGTCATCGTCTTTATAATACCAACTCTGGGATATGCATCTAACCGGGGTAAGTATTACCTGCTCTTCACCACAGATCGAATCAGGGTGAAGGCCACACAACACAGTGTGCTGTACGTACATAACTTCCGCGTGGTCAAGTTGAATTGGGGCATTTGGAGCTTGATTTGAAATCTCCACAGGCAGCGGTACATGTAAGTATATGTAAGTACATGTTGCTATGTAGCCATTGGTGTGCGGTCTTGTCTCCGTATAAAGTGGACATGCACCCCGAGCTGTTTTCAGCACAAAAGCAAGGTGGATTAGATCAAGACACAACACTCCAACAAGCCGCCAAACAAACATAGCTTTCTCGTGCTCTCCCACAACTAACAATCACACAACCACCAATCACACAACCACCAAAATGACCAAGATTCCCACAGACATCCATCTCTATACCACCAACACGCCCAATGGTGTTAAAGTGTCCATGCTCCTAGAGGAGCTCAACCTCGACTACAAGGTACGCACGCTGCCATAGACTTGCCATACACATGCCACAGTTCGACTTACCGCACAAGACTAATCGCTGACTGCTCCAGGTCACTGCTATTGACATCATGAAGGACGGCTCAAAGCAGCCCTGGTTCCTCGAGATCAACCCCAACGGCAGAATTCCTGCTCTGACTGACACTTTCACCGACGGCAAGCCCATCCGTCTGTTTGAGAGTGCCTCCATTATGCAGTACCTCGTGGAGCGCTACGACACCGAGCACAAGGTGTCGTACCCCCGCGGCTCCCGTGAGGAATGGGAGGTCAACAACTGGGTGAGTACCAATGACACGGAAACGCCTGACGTGTGCTTGGCGTGGCGTGAGACTGACTGACTGACTGTCTTTGCTGTACAGGTTTTCTGGCAGATGGCGGGTCTTGGTCCCATGCAGGGCCAGGCCAACCACTTTTCTCGTAAGTTCTGCCAAGTCTGCAAGCTAACCCCCTTGCTGTATCTGTCTGTGACACTGACGTAGCGCGGCTCAGGTTACGCCCCCGAGAAGATCGAGTACGGCATCAACCGCTACCTGAACGAGTCTCGGCGCCTGTACCGTGTTTTGAACGACCACCTGGCCAAGTCCGCCTCGGGTTACATGGTCGGCGACAAGTGCACCATTGCCGACCTCATCTTGATTGGCTGGGTCGGCGCTCACGGTAAGTCTCTGTCCATCCATTACAGCGCCCTTTTCTTGCTCAATGCAATCTTCTGACATTCAATCAACCCACAGCGTGGTGCGGCCTGACGCTCGACGAATTCCCCAAGATTCAAGAGTGGCTTGAGCGCATGGAGAAGCGTCCTAGTGTTACTGCTGGCTGGAACGTCCCTACGCCCCGCACGAACACGAAGCTCACAGCTGAGGAGATGGAGGCCAAGGCCAAGGCGTCGAGGGAATGGATCCAGAAGTCCATGGCCGAGGACGCGAAGAAGACGGATGCTTGAGTAATCCGCTGTTGTACAACCATGTACTTATTTATATCTGAGATCCAGGTGGACCAGTAAATATACACACACACACATTTGTTGAGAAAACAAGCTTTGCAGCAAGGCATTCAAGCACTGTAACCCTTTTCGACCTGACATATTATCAGTGGAATGACGTGACCCCAGGCAAACGCACGCATGGTTCTGCCGAGGATCTGCCGGCTAACAGGTACCACGCGTTGGCCAGCCAAAATGCGATAGTGCATATTCTAGCGTGTCATCTCTTGATCCATTATCTAATCCTGATCGCTGTCTAAATTATTGTCACGGATGCAACATTTTTCATTATCATCACAACCTCATCATTCCGATTCCATCGAACCCACCACGGCTCTTCGTCGCGCTCAATCATCGCCACCCTTCTCGATTTAAAGCTACCCCTCAAAAATGTCGTGGAGAAGTCAAGGCATCACCGGCTCGAATAATATTCCGCTGGGAAAGGTCCGTCGCCGCCTTGGAGATGAGGACAGCGACCAGGGCTCGCCCGTTCGCCATGAGTCGCCCGGTTCTGATCTGAAGCGCGGCCGCAGCCCCGAGCCGAGTAAGTCATTCTTTCCTTTGCTATGAATATAATGGCCTGTGTCTGCTTCTCATGCTAAACGTCAACGCCAGGAACCGAAGCCGATGGCACCCGTCGTCGCAAGAAGCGTAACCGTTGGGGCGACGCGTCTGAAAACAAAGCTGCTGGTCTCATGGGCCTGCCGACCGCCATCACCGCCAACATGACGAGCGAACAGCTGGAAGCGTACACCCTGCATCTGCGTATCGAGGAAATCGGCCAGAAGCTGAAGATTGACGATGTCGTGCCTGCCGACGGCGACCGGTAAGAACATGGCCAACACCCACAAACCCGAATTGAATCTCAACAGAGCTGTTAGTGCTAACATGATGGATTTTGTCCCCCTTTTCTCCTAGCTCCCCGTCTCCTGCGCCCCAGTACGATAGCCACGGTCGCCGTATCAACACTCGCGAGTACCGTTACCGAAAGCGCCTCGAAGACGAGCGCCATAAGCTCATCGAAAAGGCCATGAAGACCATCCCCAACTACCATCCGCCCCAGGACTACCGTCGGCCCACCAAGACCCAAGAAAAGGTCTATGTGCCTGTCAACGACTATCCAGAAATTAACTTCAGTATGATTACTAACCCCCTAACCCACACCACTAACTTTATACGCTTGCTCTTCCCCTCCCTCATTTTAAAACAGGCGCGAGATATCCTGCCTCGTTTCGCGCGTCTTTGCTTTAACTCACCCCTCTCCCTTTCCCCCTTATTACAGTTCGTTTTTGTTTGGCTCCTCAGCTACAGTCCACCAACATGTTGGGCAAGTCTCAGTCTCTGTACGAGGATACACATGAAGGGCCTCACTTGCGCGATACTTACTACCTACTCCCCACCCCCCCCCCAGCTTGTTCTAACCTAACTCGCTTTTCTGCTACTCAACTGTCGACAATTCCATCCATCAAACTCGTAATATAATATGATCTAGGACTAACACATAGGTTTCAAGTTGGTTTATTGATTGGACCCCGTGGAAACACCCTCAAGAAGATGGAAACTGAGTCCGGCGCAAAGATTGCGATTCGTGGCAAGGGCTCCGTCAAGGAGGGTAAGGGTCGGTCTGATGCCGCTCACTCTAGCAACCAGGAAGAAGATCTCCATTGCCTTGTCATGGCTGATACCGAGGAAAAGGTTGAAAAGGCCAAGAAGCTGATTCACAACGTTATTGAGACGGTAAGGAAGCTCATCGTGATGCCCAATTCATCGATGGAACATGTATGCTAACAACAACATAAATGATAGGCTGCTTCGATTCCCGAAGGTCAAAACGAGCTCAAACGTAACCAGCTACGTGAGCTTGCTGCTCTCAACGGTACCCTTCGTGATGATGAAAACCAGGCTTGCCAGAACTGTGGCATGATTGGCCATCGTAAATATGACTGCCCTGACAAGCCAAACTACACGGCGAATATTATTTGCCGTGTCTGTGGTAACGCCGGCCATATGGCTCGTGATTGCCCTGACAGACAGCGTGGAACCAACTGGCGCGATGCTCCTCGTGGAGGTCGCGCTGCCATCACTCAGGGCGATGCGGTCGATCGTGAATACGAGGTATGTCTTGCTGCAGCAATCGGTTATTCATCTCTCACAAAGACATTGTTACTAACCTATAAACTAGCAACTCATGCAAGAACTTGGCGGTGGTCCTGCAAGCAGTGGAGCTCCTGCCCGTATTGAAGCCGGACCTGGTGGCTTTGAGGAGCGGACTGACGAGCGTGGAGGCGACAACCCCAAGCCTTGGCAGCGCCAGCCTACTGGTGGTCCCGCGCCTTGGAGATCCCGTCGTGAAGAACCTAACCATGATGGCGACAACAGCAACGGCGCTGGTGCCCCTGGTGCCCCCGGTGCCCCTGGTGGCCCTGGTAGTGGCGGTCCTGCTCCCTGGGCCCGCGACAGACGCCGCGACGATTACAGTGGTGACCGTGACCGCGGCGATCGCGGTGATCGTGGTGATCGTGGCGATCGTGGAGGGGACCGTGGCGACCGCTACCGCGACCACAGAGATCGTGGTGACCGTAATGACTACTATGGTGGCAACAGCAACGGTAACCACGGCGGTTACAACTCCAGCTTACCCCCTCCCCCTCCCAGTGTCCCGGCTCCTCTATCCGGCGGAGCTAGTGCCGCACCTCCTGGCGCTGCCCCCTGGAACCAGGCAGCGGCGGCAGGTTACGCTGCGCCTGGATACGGCGGCTACCCTGGCTATCCCGGATATGCTCCTCCTCCTGGAGCTGGCATAGGTGCTCCTCCTGGTATGCCCAGCAGTGGCGCCGGCATGGCTGGTCTCAACGATCTTATTTCACAGTATTCTAGTGGTTCAGGCCTGCCCCCGCCTCCCCCGCCTCCGGCTTCATCGGCGCCTCCGCCGCCACCGGATACTCGCCCTCCTCCTCCCCCTCCTGGAGCGTAGATGACCCGAACAACAGGCTACAACACATCATAACATCTGCGACATGCTATGATGATTTAACTGCAACTACCTACAGCTTGTATTGTCATCTCACGGAGTGGTATAAACAAAAAGAACTAACCGTTGTTTTCATTTGTCGCTGCAACTGGCTCAGACTAACCGCCTCATTCTGTAAAGCTACATCTTGGCTGTCTTCTGGTATTGATATCCATACACTGGGTTCAGCTCTGTATAACACGGCACACAGCTTGAAAGCGGCACTGTAACCCGCCCTTGTTTTCAATTCAGCATGCGCGAACGCGGCCGTACTTTTTTTTTTCTTTTTTCGTGGCCCGGTTCGGAGAACAAAGCGATGAGAGAGACACATGGTGTTCCTTGTTGAAAGTAACGAGCATATCACGACGTGGTGAGCTCAACGTCGCGATGATGCTAACAGACGGCTAACCAAGTAATGTATACTTCCTTCTGCATGTACTCCGATGAGGTACGAGTTTGGTGTTGCAGGCACCCATTGTTTTTCTTTTTTTTATATTCTGCGTTTTAAGAGTCATATATTTCTTTTCATTTATTATCATGTTAGAATAACAGTACTTTTTTTCTGTGCACTTGTGATATTATGTTGAGATGAGATTGTTTTGTGTGCTTGGTGGGAAGCATTCCGGCAGGTTCCATCGTTATCGGGATCATCGTTAGCCGAGACAACTGAAAAACAGAGGCTGTGGAATACAGAGCACTGAAATACAACAGCGCTGAAATACAGGGCACTGATATACAACAGCCCTGAAGTACAGAAGAGCGTCAACCTCGTTTTCAGCAGACCAATGCCAGGATTCGAGACAAGGCGGCCCCGCCCGCTGCGTGCAGTACCGCCAACTTCATTAGGAAGGTGTTGTTTGGAGATGCAAGCAGTTGCTAGATTTTCTGCTAACCTGCCTAGATTTTCCATCTCACGCACAATTTCTGTGATTTTCTGTTCTCCATCTAAATTATCCATGTTCATTGCTGTCCTTTGAACTTTCCGCTGGTCTAAGGGTTTGACAAAAATACATATATCACGGGATTTCCTTTCTCTCTCCTGTCGTCGTTGTTTATTGACATTCCGCATGTTTCAGTGACGTGCATGTGCAGGGATATTGATTAAGCTCTGCTCTGCATTTCCTCTGCCTCTGCGTCGATAGATAGCTGAGCTGAGCTGGGCGAAGCTTCAATCCAAGAACGAACCGAACTCAGATCGCATCCAGACCGAAACAACGACACACGTCGGATCGATCTCATCATTTGGAGTAAGCAGCAGGAGAATCAAGAATCAAGGTTTCTGGTGCCAACGTGATGCTAACCTGCTTGCGACATTTCTAGCGTCAGCTTGACAGCTACCCACGACGGCCGACCACGCCCACACACGCACACCAAAAGTCTCGCAGCTCTTGTTGCGCTTGACGACTCTGCCGACCTCACTCTTCATAGCTGAGATTATTTTTAGAGGCCGTCATCATACGTCTATTTTCTGAGATTTTCTCTCGGCTTTCAACTGCTCCTACGCGCGACAACGACTGTCCTTGAAAATAATACACCATAGCTCTCTTGTTGGCGCCTCAACATGGTCGCTGTTGCGAACCCCTTCGCGTTCCGCCCCGCGCAAGTCACCTTCTGGTTGATCGCCATATACGCCGCTCTGGTGATTCCGAGCATCATTGTCCATGAATCAGTCCCTGCGCCGCCCTCGTCGACCGATGCCGATGCGCTTGCTGGCACAAATGTCACGGAGGCCTGGCTCGATTTGCTGCAAATCACAAAGCAATACCACCCGTATGCGTCGCATGCAAACGATGATGTGCGCAACTATGTAATGGGTCGGGTTGAGAAAATCCTGGATCGCAACGGCGTGTCTTTTGATTCAGAGAAAATGGGACATCAGGCGGGTCTCTACAGGTGAGTCGAACATTTCTCTGCTCTGCGCAGCGAGGAGGAGAAAAACATACTGACGACTGAACAACTGACTAACGCGTTTCCATAATCGTAGCCCGATTGGAAAGCCCAGCCCCAACGCTTCTGTCGTCGTCTTCAGTGACATGTTGTCCAACGTGACCACCGGCACCGTTGTGCGCAACGTCCCTGGTTTCTGCGCACTGGGCCATTACTTTGAAGGCTCAAATATCTATGTCTACATTCGCGGAACCGAAGATGAGCCTGGCCAATGGTGGCACAAGGAGCGTGTTTCTGGAAAGCGCTATGGCGGTGCTGGTGTGCTTGTGAACGCCCATTTCGATAGTGTGGCGACGGGCTTCGGTGCTACTGACGATGGCATGGGTGTTGTCTCGGTGCTGCAGATAATCAACCATTTCACCAAGCCCGGAAACCAACCGAAGAACGGGCTTGTTGCCATGTTCAACAACGCCGAAGAAGACTATCTATGGGGCGCACGCGCCTTTGGAAAAAGCCCCCTGATGCCCTTTATTCACACCTTTCTGAACCTGGAGGGTGCCGGCGGCGGTGGGCGCGCAGTTCTTTTCCGTACTTCGGATGCGCAAGTGACCAAGCCATACGCCAGATCTGAGCATCCGTTTGGCACTGTGATTGGCGATGAAGGCTTTCGCTCTGGTGCCATCCAAAGTCAGACTGATTACATTGTTCTAGACGGTGTCTATGGCCAACGTGGACTTGATCTTGCCTTTTACAAACCGAGAGCTAGATACCACACCAACCAAGATGATGCGCGCCATGCCTCAACCGGCAGTTTGTGGCACATGCTCTCTGCCTCGATCGCAACGCTTGACGGCCTCACTTCCGACACCAGCAAAACGTTTGTTGGGCCGCGTGGCGATGGGCGCGATGACCTCGTGCAAAACGGACGCGGCAAAGACGGCGTGTGGTTTGACATCTTTGGCTCTGCATTTGCGTTGTTTGAGCGCCAGGGCCTCTTTGCTTGGTCCGTTACCTTGTTGGTAACTGGCCCCGTGGTGCTCTTCCTGATTACGATTATCCTGGTTCGCCTCGACAAGTACTACCTATTCACGTCCTCGGTTCGTGTTCGCGATGTCGATGAGATATTTTCCATTCAAATGGATGGCTTCCGTGGCTTCTCCCGTATTCCTATTGCCCTTGTCTTTTCCACTGTGCTCATCGCTAGCACGGCGCTTTTAATCAACAAAGTCAACCCTCTTGTTGCCTACGGCAATGAGTATTCCATCTGGGCCATGATGCTATCGCTAGCTCTATTCAGCATGTGGCTTATTGTCCGCGGTGCGAACTCTATGCGTCCCACTGCCTTTCAGCGCACCTATGCACTCATGTGGCTATACATCTTTGGCTGGTTTATGCTACTCGGCCTGTCTATTGCCGAGAGCCAATGGCAGGTTGTCAGCGGTTACTCACTGGTCATGATGCACTCAACCATCTTCGTTGCCTTCATAATCGGCCTACTTGAGCTGTTCAGCCTGCCCAGCAAGGAAAAATATGCTTTGCGTGTGCACGAGGTGCAGCGTGCTATCGAGCACCTTAACGCTGGTGAAAGCGAAGAGAGTGCGCTGATCTCGCCTACTCCTGGCGAGATTGATAGCCGAAGCATGGCTTCCGAGTTCCCGGAACAGCCTGCCAGCGAGGATACGCCGTTGCTAGGTGGCGGAGGCCCTGCAACTAACAACTTGCGCAGCTTCCGCACTACTTTTGCTTCTGGCTATCGCCGCTCCGTGTCTGCCATTGTACGCAACCATCGGGAGTCACACACAGACGCGTATGGAGGTGAACAGGATTGGTCTACTGATTTGCATAGCTGGACTTGGCTTGTGCAGGCCTTTATTCTGGGTCCGGTAAACCTCATGTTCCTGGCACCAACTGGTCTTTTCCTCATGTCTTCCATGAACCAGACTGGTGCTGATGGCTCTGATACTTTGGTCCCGTATGCATTTGCTGGGTTCTTTGCCCTCTTGATTGGTGTACCAGCTTTGCCTTTTCTGCACCGGGTGCCTCCGCGTCTGCCTCTTTTGCTCATAGTAATCTTCGCAGCCACGCTCGTGTATAACCTACTTGCTTTCCCTTTCTCGGCCCAGGCACGCTACAAGGCATACTTTCAGCAGAGCGTTGATCTGGACACTGGCGTGAGCACTGTTCGTCTGGATGGTCTGGAAAATTACATCCGCCCCATCATTGCATCGATACCTGCATCCGCTGGCGCTCCTGTCCTCTGTGACAACAAGGACAGCCGTGCCGGACTTGTCGGCTGCAAGTTCAACACTACCGATAAACCCTCAACCATCCCGAACCCTGTGCCTGGCTACACGGGCCTGTCCAAGGAATTTATCACTGTCAATGTCACCCGGGCTGCTGGCGGCGTGCGCAAGGCTTCTCTGAGCATAAACGGCACCAACACCAAGGCCTGCTTTGTACGCTTTGACGCGCCAGTGAAGCAGTTTTCCGTTGCTTCTGGCGAGTCCTGGGACCAGCGTTTCTCGCCGGTGCCCGACGAAGTGTGCCAGGTCAAGTTGTGGCGCCGGGACTGGGAGAAAACCTGGAAGCTCGATGTGGAGTGGACGGCGGAGGCGGAGGCACAGATGGAGGCTGCTGGCAAAGGCTCTAAAGGCAAAGGCAAAATCGGTGGCCAGGTCGCCTGCATTTGGTCTGACGCGAACGAGCGCGGGACGATCCCCGTGTTGGATCAGCTGCTGGCTTTTGCTCCGGAGTGGGCTGCCATTACGAAGAGAGCTGAAGGTCTTGTTGAGGGCACACGCAGCTTTACACTGTAACTGTAAAGCGAACACATGCGTGACTAAATTGGTTATTAAATTAGGTGGTTCATTGATGGTTATTCGGTATCGTCAATTTCTAATTAAGATTTATAGTTGACTTGCTATAGGCCACATTCGGAATGTAGACTTGGTGATTGAGTTTCTATGAGCTCGTGCTAGATGTCTCGTTCTGTAGGTCCGAGTGCTCTAGAGTTTAGTGTAACAAATACGGATGTTCAAGGAACTGAACGAACATCTGTATCTCTCACAAGGGGGATATCCATATCTTAGCTGCTCGGCCCCGGCTTTGCCTTCTCGAGAAACTTGCGCGCCTCCGCCCACAGCTCAGCCTCCATGTCGCTCTCGACCTTGTCACTGCGACTATTCAACCAGGCGGCATCCAACTTGCCGACGGCGCCCATGCCATTGGGTTTCAGAGACGTCTTGGGCTGCTGCTCCTCCAGCACGATGATGCCGGCTTCTTTCAGGCCCATGATCTGGCGCTTCATGTGCACGTCGACAGTGTGCAACGTCCGGAGCAGGTCATCCATGGCCTTGTGGAAGGCTTCTTGCTGGATTTTGGATTGCGCCTGGGGCGTTTCAGACTCTTTGTAGCCCAGGGACGCCATCGCATCGCCAGTGTGTTCCATCAGCTTGACTAGTTCCTGTGGCACGTGTTAGTTTGTGGCAGAGATGCACATGGCCGGAGGACAATGAGGGCGTACTGCGTACCTTGTCAATTTCGCCTAGTTGTTGAATCCGTTCGGGGATTGTAAAGGAAACAAAAGGCTCCTCCTGAGTCTCGCTATCAATTTGCATATCATCCATTATGAGTAAATGTGGTGGTGGGAATATAAATGGACTGTCGATGTTGTCGATTGGTTTCGAGGTCAAGATTCGAGACCGACTTGACGTTGTTAGCCAACACCTGTATTTCCACATCACGTGACACAGATGACAGGGTTAGCTCCTGCAACCGACTTGGTGTAAGGTCATGGGTAAACCTCGGCAAATAACGACATGCCGCGACCGCCAAAACCGCGACGACGACAAACCTTTGAACAGGAGGTAACTACTGCACAAGGCATTCTACTTGTTTGCAGCCTCATTAAATTGTACCAACAAAATTTTATCGATTTGGGTCCTCGCCATAACGACTGCTCCTTCCTCTTTCTGTCTTTCCATTCGCGTGAAGTGTTTATCTACATTATCTACACTGTTAATACTTATTTTCTGCCTGACATCTCGCTGCTACTCCACGCCCATTTCAACTACTGGGAGGAACACCTGCACCTTGTATAACTGCTATCCCACACAGTTTTATCATCGTCTGTTCATCCCAGAGAGCCCCAATTACGCCAAACACACCCCAAAACTGCTACGCGCCCAGAAGCGAGACCCTCACGGCACTTTCCATTCCATGTCTGCAGTCCCCGGAGCTGTTACTGCTCCCCCGGCAGTTGGAGCAACTGCCATTGCTGCGACTGCCCCAGCAGCGCCAATGTCCAACCAAAACCTCAACCAAATCGTAAGTTTTTAATGTGATTTTTCTCTGGCCCGTTTTGGAAGGAGGGGACGGGCACCTTTCTCGCGCCCTCCTTCCCGTTGGCCCGCCCATGCTTTTCTCGTTTCTTTGCATTGTTTGCGCTTCGCTGTTCTCTTCTGTGCCGTCGCATACTACACATTGCACATTGCACATTACCGCCACTTGATATGAAACCCGAAGTGCCCCCGCCCATCGTACAGCGTCAGGTGGTGGCTCCTTGGAGCTCGTTTGAGCTGTACGCGGCGCACAAAGAATTTGAGAGCGCGGTTAGTGACTTGTCCACACTGGCCTGGACCAATGGGCTCCGATCTGAATGGGAGTTTGACTGCAGGGCAACTGTGCCAGCACCTCTCATGTAGGGCCGTGCCGCTGGTCCTTGTTTGTTATCGAGAACTGCGATTGCAAACATCACCATCGGCATTACTCGGCCCTTCCAGCATCTGTCCCACATCTTATCACCAACTATATCATATCTTGTACGACATGACAACTGACCAACGTCATTCTAGGTTACCGACTACCTTCTTAAGAGAGGCTACACGCGCACAGAGCTAGTCTTCAGAGATGAGTCCAAAAACATTGGTCCAGATGGCCGCCCTATCCATGACGACAGTGCCATCATGGGCCCCAAGAAGTACCACAGGGCCTTTGCTCTCCTCCGGGACTGGGTTGAGACAAATCTCGAGATTTACAAGGTATTATTCTGCTTGTCTGGTCTATCCAACTTTCACCTGCTAACACCCGTATCTGTAGTTCGAACTGGGCAAGCTACTCTGGCCCTACTTTGTTTATGCATGGATAGAACTGCTCGAGCAAAACTACCGTGAGGATGCCAAGGCCCTCCTCGCAGTCGTCAAGCCCTTCTTTGAACGCTATCACCAGGACGATCTGCGTGTCTTCTCAACGATAACAAGCCCTGAGCACATCAAGGAAAACCAAATCACACAACTGTACAAGAACAACAAGTACAGAATTCCTCTAAACCAGGCCATCGTTGGCCCGCTGTTTCACTTTCTCGAACGCGAGAACGATAGCGGCGGCGCTGTCATCAGCTATGTTGTCCAGGCCTATTGCCAGATCGAATCTGTCTCACGTGGCCCCATTGAGCCCTTCAGCTTTGAGGCCATCTACCGCCGGAGCCAGGGGCTTGATCTTGAGGACATCGATCGGGATGAAGGAATTCCCGGCCACTACACCGGCCTATCAAACAAGGATGTTTTAACCACTACTACCCCTCTCAAACTTGGCCCCCTCCCTATGGAAGAAGGGTTGAGGGATGATGTCCGTGCCGAACTGGAAGAAGAAGACCAACGCAACCCGCCAGTCATTGGCAAGCCGTCACTTGTTGATGAGTTTGAGCGCCGGATAAAACGGGAAGAAAGCAGTGACGTACCCAGCCGTTCTGACCTTCCTTTACCCCCTTCTCGAGCTCGCGACGTCGTTATGGAGATGCAAAAGGTGCGCGAGAACCGGGATCGGTTCAAAATGGACACCACTCACACCGGTGGTGTTGGTCCTGGTGTCAGTGCCTTGATGTACACTTTCCACAACACTTGTGGCATGTAAGTCTGAATAATACCTTTGGCCCCCGTGGCGTAATCTTGGCTCAGAACTAACCAGCTACAGGGTTTCTTGTCTCGAGTTTTCCCCCGACAACAAACTTGCTGCCGTCGGCACTATGGACTCTTACATTAGAGTGTGGACCCTTGACGGCTCTCCTTTGACAACTCGCATGACGGATGAAAAGGATCTCAAGATCAACAACCGTAAGCTAATTGGTCACTCAGCTCCCATTTTCGGTCTTTCATTCTCCGATGGTACCGCCAAATGGAACAGCACGCCGTTTGGCAGCGAAGGCAAACAAGCTCCTGCTCCACTAGACACCTCATCCAGACTCTTGTTGTCATGCTCTGCCGATGGCCAAATTCGCTTGTGGTCTTTAGATACGTGGACCTGTCTTTGCGTCTACAGAGGCCACTCAGGCCCCGTCATGCGCGTAAGATGGAGCCCCCAAGGGCACTACTTCCTCAGCGGTGGCTGGGACCGCACTGCCCGAGTGTGGATGCAGGACCACGCCTCTGCTCAGCGTCTCCTTGTGGGTCATGACACAAGCATCTCCGCTATCACATGGCATCCCAACGGCATGTACGTGTTTTCAGCTTCGGATGAGACGGACAAGACGATTCGCATGTGGTCTGTCGTCACAGGCGAATGCGTACGTGTGTTCACTGGCCACACTGATTACATTGCTACTATTGAGTGCTCGCCCGACGGCAAACTCATGGTCAGCGGTGACAATGCCGGCAATATTTTCTACTGGGATCTAGACAAGGGCACTCGCATCAAGCGGTCGCGCGGCCATGGCAAAGGCGGTGTGACTTCACTCAGTTTTGGTGCTGAGTCTCTTGTTCTCGCTTCCGGCGGCCATGATGGAAGTGTGCGGATCTGGGATATCAACATGCCTGCCCAGGGCCACAAGCTCACCACCCAGTCCCAAGCCATCACTGTCAACTCAGGTGACGCAGCAGCAACCAATGGTGCTGATGGAAACGGTGCTTCTGCTGGTGACATTGCGCGCGCCAATGCCAATGGGCAGGCTGGGGGCTCGGTTAATGGAACGGCTGGCGCTGGAGGTGGTGGTGCCACTGGTGGTAGCGGAGCTGCTTCGGGCTCTGGTAAGCGCAAAGGCAAGGAAGTCACGATTACGGCCGATCAGATCTCAGCACTGCCAACAAAGCAGACGGCGGTTCTGAAGGTGCAGTTTACGAGGATGAACCTGGTGCTTGCGGGCGGTTGCTACGATCCCGAACGATAGAAGCGACAGACGATTCTAGGGTTCTATTTTGTGAGAGCAATGGCTTTAATTAGGGTTAGCATTCGGAAATGCAAAAAGTTAGTACTCATCTACACATGGCTTGCTGGTTCGACTGGGCCTCAACCAGGCGGTTACGTCTTTATCACGAAGAGTTGCAAAGTTTCCACGTGAATATTATCTTTTATAAACTGCATCATCTCTTGACTAAGCTGCACCTGATGTTGCATTTGCGCTATCAACTTCTCCTCCTCAGGCTATGTACATACTAGTCATAGGGGGTTGCCATTTAGAGATAATAGAAGTGCACCCCAACCTAGTGGGCTAGAGGGGTGAGGTTGAGCTCTAAAACTCCAGCGCAATCAACTCCAACAAACCGATGTTGTCAATGCTCAATCGCGGACACATACAATTCCAAGCTCCTTGCCTACAGACACATTTTATTCTTTGCCACAAGCATATAAGCCCATTCACAGAAGACAGCTTCCTCGCCGATGAAACTGTTGCTAAATTGACTCAGCTGTGACATCAGACCTTCGCGATTAGACCAAGTGGACCATCGGCTGTTCAATCTAAGCCCACTTCCGAGCTTCGAGCTTCGCTTTACCTGCCCTAAACGACGAGATTCTCCACGAGATATACATCCAGCCATGGATCTAGAACCATCGCCCTGGGCCGATGCCAGCTCCAGCCCTCAACAACCCACGAGCACCACCTCTGATTCCGGAAAAGCCCCCTCCAATGTCCCCAAGCCGACTCCCAGCCCCAGCGGCCAATCTGGCCCTCGATCCACCGGCCCACGCCGCATGATCACCCAGGTCACCAAGCTACAGTCCGTTGAAGACGACCCGCTGGGCCCTCTAGGCCCGCTCGGCGGTGGCAGCGATGCCTCCAGTGAAACAGTGCCCGCGTCTGCCTCCGGCCCACCACTGCCACAGAAAGAGCAGCTTGTCGTCCGTACCACTCTCCCCCAGCAACAACAGTCCACCCGCCGCGGCCCAGCCGACCCGCACCACATCGACGATGACATCTCCGAAGGATTCTCGGGCCCGCGCGCCCCGCCACCTGTTGCTGCGTCAGTCGCGAGCCCCGTCCAGTCGAACAACCAGCCCAGCGTCAGCATCGAACGCGCTGCCAAGCCGACCTTCCATATTACCGTGGGCGATCCGCACAAAGTGGGCGATCTTACGAGCTCGCACATTGTGTACTCGGTGCGCACGCAGACAACGTCCAAGGCCTACCGCCAGCCCGAGTTCGAAGTGAAGCGCCGCTACCGTGATTTCCTCTGGCTATACACTACACTACACGGAAACAATCCTGGTATCATCGTGCCTCCGGCCCCAGAGAAGCAGGCGCTAAACCGATTTGATACCAACTTCGTCGAGAGCAGAAGAGCAGCACTGGAGAAGATGCTGGCCAAAATTGCAGCACATCCGACGCTGCAGCACGATGCCGACTTGAAGCTGTTCTTGGAGAGCGAGGCCTTTAATGTTGATGTCAAGCACAAAGAACGCCGTGAGCCGTTGCCTGCGGAAAGCAAAGGCATGTTTGGGTTTGGCATTGGTGTTGGCTCCAGCAACAAGTTTGTTGAACAAGATGAGGTACGTACTGGATATTCAGCCGCTTCACCAGGGTCCGATGAACCCAATCTAACGTTTGGTGCAGTGGTTTCACGATCGCAAGGTTTATCTTGATGCCCTCGAGGCCCAACTGCGCGCTTTGATGAAAGCCATGGAGTCCATGATCAACCAGCGCAAGGGCATGGCTGAGTCAGCCTCTGACTTTTCTGCTTCACTGCATGCTCTGTCTACTGTAGAGCTGTCTCCCACTTTGTCTGGCCCTCTCGAAGCGCTCTCTGAACTCCAGCTCACCATTCGTGATGTCTATGAGCGCCAGGGAATGCAGGATATGCTCACCTTTGGCATTATTCTCGACGAATACATACGGCTCATTGGCTCCGTCAAGCAAGCCTTCAGCCAGCGCCAAAAGGCCTTCCACTCGTGGCACTCTGCCGAGCAAGATCTACAGAAGCGCAAGGCTTCACAGGACAAGGTTTTGCGGCAGGGAAAGAGCCAGCAGGATAGAATCAACCAGATCAACGCCGAGGTGGCTGAAGCCGAGCGCAAGACGCACCAGGCAAGGCTGCTGTTTGAAGATATTGGCAAGCTGATGCGGACAGAACTGGATCGGTTCGAGCGTGAGAAGGTTGAAGACTTCAAAAGCGGCGTGGAGACGTTCTTGGAGGGCGCGGTCGAGGCTCAGAAAGAGGTAAGTCTTGGATTTGTGGTGATGTGACAAAACACAGGTGCTGACAGATACCGCAGCTCATTGAGAAATGGGAGACCTTTTTGACACAGCTGGATGCCGAGGACGAAGAGGCTGCTTTCTACAGATCGCCTTCTCAGAACCAGGCGTCTAGCAAGCCCGCGGGCGACACAGCTATCGACCGGGCTCGAGCGACTATCAACGACGACTCTGACTAAGCAAATCTGCTTGAGGTTGATGGGGATATTTCTATCTATTTTTGGTTTAATGGTTTCTGCATGCTTTATGGGTTCTTTCGCTAGATATGCTGATCCCCTCTGGAAAACATCCACGGCCTCCTACCAGTCACACGAATACGGCATTTTCAAGACTTGCAAAGATCATTCGTGTCTGGAGCTCGAGATGCCTTTGATGATTGAAACTGTTGTACAAATATGAATACATGGCCATGCTGCTCTGCTCTATCTCTTTACATTTTTTTAGCCTCCCCCCCCCTTTCATATATCATGACAAGCCTTGGTGTTGTGGAAGGTTCCCGGCTGAGACCACCTCGGCTTCTCCCAAGTTCTCTTGGGCTTTTCCCCAACAAAGTCGATATGAGGACGAGAAGTTGCTCGGAAAAAAGCAAAGTTCCATGTCCAGTCTGTTGGCCACGGGCAGCTTCGGTCCATTTATACACAGACTGCAGCAATGATACTCTCGCAGTGTCTTGCTAGTCCAGGTGTGGTGGTCATCCCGGCTATCAAGCCGTTCCTAAGCGCCGAGATGTAGCAATCATTTCTTGCCGCCCTTTCCCTTGCCGTCCTTGGCTTTGGCGGGCTGAAGGGGCTCTTCGGTCGCGGCATACCCTGAAATCAGGTCACCCAGATCGAAGCCAGGCTCGGGCTCGGTGTAGCCCTCCTCGGAGGGATCCTTCTGTAGATCGAAGCCACGGCCGAATCTGTCACGGAAGGCCGCCAGTTTTCCAGCCTCATCGATCTCGACGTTCTTGAGCGTGCGGTCCGACGGCTGCCACAGCGGATGGTTGCGCGTGTCTTTGGTTGAGCGGAAGAGTGGTAGCGGCGACGTCGTGCGCGCAGTGAATGTGCTGCCGTCGCTGAGCTGGACCATTTGCGTGAAGCTGTACGTCCGACGCGGGCGGCGGATGAGGCGGGCGTGGCGTACTTGGTGGAGCACCGTTGTCGGGGCTGAGCACTGGCTGAGGGTTTCGGAGGCTGAGAAGGCGGCGGGGGAGGTGCAGGTGGTTGGCGTCCGGGACGTCTGTAGCAGCGCATTGCGCGCTAATTGAAGCTGGGAACGCATTTTTTCTGAGAGAGAATGTGAAGGAGAGGAACAGTGCGGCGAGAGGGCGTTTGCCTGTTGGAAATTTCAGAGCGTGTGGTCGGCAATGGCACTGGCGTTGCTATCGTCGGCGACTGTCGTCAACGTTATTGCAAAGTGCGGTTCAGAAATTCTGGAAAAGGCTGATCTCGTGATAGGACCATCACCAAAAGTATCCATACACCGGAGGAGCTGAGAAGCTTGACGTCGGGAACAATGGCCGGGGCTTCCCAGGCAGCGGTGCATGGAATAGAATAGAGAAACCTTTGAATTACGTTTCAATGTATTTACCTCATGCAAAAACATCTTACTTGCGTGCTCTGGCCTGTCCTGTCGTTGGCAAGCCGTTACATGTGTCCCTCTTTGCGTGATGTCTCTTATCGATAAGCTGTTTGCACAACGTCAATCTCTAGCCAAGTTAAGACGTTCGCGTTCCCGAGCTCGTCATTGTCACGTTTACCAGGATTCTAGACATCTCATAGACTTGGATTTGGTTTTCCGCAAATACAACCATCAAGAGCCTCGATGATTTCCTTACAGCAAACAAGCCGTACGGCTAGCTCTCGGATATGCTGTCACCACACAACACACGCTCCGCTTCCTAGTTAGTATCGCTATTGCCAGCTTGGGCACAAGGACAGTCACTTACACCTGCACCAGACATATATCATGCTCAGCGAGGGATACAAACAGCTACCCCGGCAGTCGGTTCTTTGTGTCGTCCGAAAGGCAGTGCTGTTCAAAGATGCCCATCATATCAGCGATCACGGCCTCTATCACAACATTCGTCACCACCGCTGTCCAGCCAACTGCGGAGTCTCATGCGGCAGCTCTCTCACTCAGTTGTCGTGTGCACAGCTTCTCAGCCCCAGCCAGAGGGCGACATTCCTCGGGCCATGACTATGTCGTCCTTTACATCATTAGCCCTGACACCAAGGCCACTAGTCACGTTCAACATCAAGGCACCGAGCTCGACGCTCGACGCAGTCATTGCTAGCAAGTCGTTCAACATCCATGTTCTCACTGGCGATGCGCACGGCGCTAGGATTGCCGAGTGGTTCACCAAAGGAAACTTCCAACCCAATCTGTTTGAGGGTTCGGGGCTGGAATGGCAGTGTACTCTGGCAGACGGCGAACCCCCGGCATTGGCGGGCCAAGGCATCTTGTCGAGAGTCCGGTGCAGCTTGCTGAGTGACGGAGACGGCCACGAGAAGGGGATTGTGAGAATCAGCGACCACGTCATTATCCTGGGCGAGGTCCAGGAGGTAGTGACAGGCGACATGGCGGATGAATATGCGTTGACGTATGCGGATAGCAAGTACCGCACAGAGGGCGCCACGATTCAGAAACACACCGAGCCAGACAACAAGTCATAGGCCAGGTGTATGCGGCAGACAATAGAGACCTTGATAGACATTCGGGACATCGGCCGACGGCACTATAGAGAGAATTATATATGCATAATGGGAGTTTTCGCTGTTTGACACACTAAAGAGCGCCGCCCAGCCTGCATCGCGATATAGAGATAACTCTGGGTCCGCAGCTTCATTGGCTGCAATGTGCCCTTATCTTATCGCACCGTTGCCCCGCCAACATATTCTGGCGCCACCCCTGCCATCCGGCCAATCAACTTTATGCACAGAGAACACAAAGTACACAAAAACATATTTTTGAATGTTCCTTTGAGCGAGAAGGCTGTTTAGCCTGACTATCGCCAGAACTGCGCCAAAGCAGCAACACTGTGATGTTGAGAGGAGCCAGTGACAGCCTTGCAATACCCCATTTTGTCACGCATTTTTCGACCTGTCCGTGTTTCCTCAATCACCTTCGCCGCTATGGACCAACCAGAGAACCCCGTAAGTGGCCCGACTTCAAGAATCTCGATGTTTATTGCGTTGCTCGCTGCTCCACAAATGGCATCCCTGCGTCTAGGGTCAAAGACAAGCACAATCTTCCTCTTCTTCACTTTCCCCTTCACCACGCCAGCCTTGAACCCTTTTGCGACTGTCTTGCTGCTTCCACGGCCGCGACCTTCCTTGCGTTCACTGTTCTAACCGCGTCTTTCTGGCTTTGCAGGACTTTCGCATGTCCCGAAGCGCTATTCCGCGTCTGCCATCACTATCACGCCCCGCCGCGCCAGAGTCTGAACTTCAAGAGCTCACCGAGTCGCAAAACAACGTTCGCACGCAAACATCATCGACGATGCCTCAGCCAGCATCCAAGATCGCAATGAAGCGCGAGCTTCCCCAACCTGGTCCGTCGCCTTTCTCACCCCCAACATATCGACGTGGCTGTCCTTCATCTAACTCTCGCTTCGCGCGTCAAGGTACCACGCAGGCAATGTCGAAACGTAAAGCTTTGTCGGAAAAGGCACTGGAGTACCCGTCTAGGACGCTCATGCCCTCGGGCTCATCCCGATCCAACATCACCGGAACTTCGCTTATTGGAGCATCTGGCGTGAGTATTCTTATCGTATGCTTGGAATCTACGATTTACTGATACTATTTCATGAAGCTCAAACCGCCCTCGACAACCCGCATGAAGCCTCCCTCTACCAACCTCACAACAAAGTCTTATGGCAGCATCAGAACCGTACATGGCCCTGCCGAACGCCCTGGCCCATATGACCGGCCAAAGACTGCACAATCTACCCGTCTAGGGCCGCGAACAAGATCCCAAACATCTAGCCGCCCTCTAACCTCTCTTAGTGCGCGCGAAGAATCAACTGCACTCGAACCTACAGAAACCAAGCATGGTATGATGCCTTCCATGTCCCTCCCACGGCTGTCCGATGCTGCTTCGATAACCGTCCCCGAGAGAAGATCGACACTGCCTATTATCCCTTCAAAACCACCACGCGTGAAGCCTCGCGTATCATCACTCAGTCGAAGTTTTGCCAGCTTGTTTCTCAAGGAGAACAAGAACGACACGTTCACAAACAGATTTGCAGCTCTTCAAGGATATCCGCAGACTCCATCAAGTAGCATGGGTCCGCCGCGGACAAAACCTAATGCTGCGCGGCCTGTTCCAGAGCCACGGACACCCGAAAGACGTCCTACCAGGACCAGCGAAGTCGCTGGGATGGTCACACAACCCCCAAGTGCTCAGCAGCTTTCAGCCAAAGTCGAGACCTTGCACCATGCCTTGCGCTCTGTTGCCAAGGGCAACGGAGCCGCCTCTCCATGCCCCGCCGTCTTCTTAACCAAAGAATCTAACACGCGTCATTATCCAGCTTTTGATGTCGACAACCGATTAGTGAACATCGAACAGCAGTTTTCGCAGCTCAAGGATGCTCTTAACGACACAGTATCCGATCGATCGGCCATGGAAACGACCGTTGCCATGCTCAAGTCAAGAAGTAGGTTCCAGAGTTGGCGAATTTTCGGAATAAACGTGTGCTAACCTTGTCAAAAAAGTATCCGATCAAGAAGGCGAACGCGAGCGCTATGAACGACGAGCCACAGATCTCCAAGCGGATCTCGACAAGTACCGCAATGAAGCAAGCCAGCTCAAACGGCAACTCGAGGAGCAGGCCTGGAAGCACAAGACCGAAGTCGAAACATTAACCCGAGCAAACCAACACGCACACGAAGACCTCGAACGATCAATAAAGAAGGAAACGGACCGTCTAAACACAAAGCACCAAGACGAGGTTGACTCTATCAAGCAACAGCACGCAAATGAGGTTGAGCAGGAGCGCCTTCAAAAGTCGCGCGAGATTGACGAGCTCAAGGCGAAGCTAGAGAACGAACAAAAGGATGTCACATCATTGGTCTCCAAGAAGGACGAGGAAATAAAGGATTTACGAGCCCAGATTGAGATTCTGAAGAGCGAAGTCGTCATGGGCCAATCGGTCAAGACCAGCCTACAAGCAAACATCACCGAGCTTTCGGCCTCGAACGTCACGCTTGAGGCCAAACTCAACTCTTTGCGCTCTCAAATTGAGTTCCTCGAGTCTGACAACAAAGCGCAGAGTGACTCCTTTGCCGCCATGGAGACCAAGTTACAAGAAGCCCAGGTGAAGGTCGAGATTGCGCAGAAGAAGCTCATGAAGGAAGAGACTGAGCGTCGCATCCTCTTCAACAAGTACCAGGAACTCAAGGGCAATATTCGCGTCATGTGTCGAGTTCGCCCTGCCCTTGGTTCAAGTGAAGGCGAAAGCGCCCAGATTGAGTTCCCTGATTCAGAGCAGTCCTCGGCCAAGATTAGCGTCATGGGCCCTGAAGAGCGCAGCAGCTTGGGGCAGGTTTCACGTAAAGACTACCCGTTCGAGTTTGACAGAGTCTTTTCCCCTGCTGTCAACAACGAGGAGATCTTTGACGAAATCTCACAGCTCGTCCAAAGTGCACTCGATGGCTTCAATGTGTGTATTTTCTGTTACGGGCAAACCGGCTCTGGAAAGACATACACCATGTCTTCTACAGACGGCATGATCCCCCGTGCCACCCACATGATTTACGAAACCGTCACCAAGCTCAAGGAAAAGTCGTGGACGTACAGCATGGAAGGTAGCTTTATTGAAGTGTACAATGAAGAGCTAAACGACCTCCTTACTCCAGCCGACGGAAAGGCCAAAAAGCTAGAGATTCGCCACGATGACCTGCGCAAGCAGACCACCGTCGTCAACTGCAAGGCCGTGGAATTGACCTCTGCGGACAAGGTCGAAAGCATGCTAGCAGAAGCTCAGAACAACCGGTCTGTTGCAGCAACCAAGGCCAACGAACGATCGTCGCGTTCACACAGTGTCTTTATCCTGAAGCTGTTTGGCGAAAACAGTGCTACCGGTGAGCGGTGCGAGGGCACGCTGAACCTGGTTGACCTCGCGGGATCTGAGCGTCTGAAGCACTCGCAGGCTGAAGGAGACCGCATGAGAGAGACGCAGAACATCAACAAATCGCTGGCCTGCTTGGGCGATGTGATTGATGCCCTCGGCAGGGGATCAGCCCATGTGCCTTACCGGAACTCAAAGCTCACGCATCTGCTTCAATATTCCCTGGGCGGCAACAGCAAGACGCTCATGTTTGTCATGATGTCGCCGCTCGAGGCGCATCTCAAGGAGACCCTGACCAGCCTGCGGTTCGCAGCCAAGGTTCACAACACCCACATTGGCACAGCAAAGGCCACACGAAAGCTGCGCGATGCCTAAGTCTTGCGGCACTTATCGGTGGATGGGTGGCTGGCCTTTGGTTTGAGATGCGCTGTTTTATATTGAGGACGGATGTGTTTGAATCGATCTAAGCGGGGGATACTGGTCGAAGGTAAAGGAAAAGCGTGGCATGTTATGATTACTTTTATGATACCTGGTTAACGGAGGCGTTTTATTCCTTGGTTTGTTGTTGTTCGTACGGGAGTATTGCTAGTTAGGATTGTCGTTTATCCATAAAAAATCAACATACATCATGACGTTGCAACATGGTGACTTCGGCGGTAGGGTTAGGGTCGCACTGCGCAAGCGCGATCTCGATCAAGTTGCGCAAACAGAAGATTAGATAGCACAGCATGCTAGTGTGCGTTCATCAGCCAATCACACTGGCGATATTTGATAGCGGCCCACTCGTATAGTCCACGGCACGACAACACTGGAAAAATTGCAACTCAGTGATTGCAACCGCCGACATCGCCTGTAACGCAGAGCTGACAGTTGGTGTTTATAGGGCCGACGGTCAAATGCGCAGAAGCTGACAGGAAGCTTGGATCGGGTTTTTAGGCCGTTCTTGGGGGTTTTTTTTTGCTGGCTA